>DWEM01002742.1:0-11608 GCA_018245935.1 Agara belti belti | reverse complement strand
CACTACTAGAAATTCTAAATTAGAAAAATCCAGCAGTACCCAACCCGGGATTTGAACCCAGGACCTCCCGATTGGCAGTCGCGCTAACAACCGCTCGACCAACGAGGCAGTCATGAAAGGTAGCATTTAGCCATTAAGCATTTCTATCACGGGGAACTCATTTGGAAGATTTCATTCTTCAGTATCTTCTTGTCCTTTCACCCTTAACCAGCACACAATAATGCAAAATATATATTACAAATACATACTGTTTATACAAATAGTAGATAAGCAGTGCTTCTCCATCGATTTAGACAACATTGTCATTTGTGTACTATGTCTATGGATCATTATTATGACTCTGTAGTAGTGACAAATAGACACTTCGTCGAAAATGTAATAAGTTCCGTTTTCAGATAAGTATGAATTGTGACTGCGAGCCCAGTGCCCGTTGTCCCGTGCGCGCGCTGCTCTCGCGTAGGTACGCCGTAGAGCGCCGTAGAACCCAGTCCACGTAGCCTGTACAACTTATCCAAAATCTATAAAAAAAGTACCAAGGTTCACTGGTTAATGCGTAGCCAATCCATACTTGTTTGAATTATCCCAACCATAGATGTATCTCAATTATTTTTCTCTTATCTGTTTAAACAGGTTTGTTCTAGTTTTATTTTTAATCTAACTATCATCTAATTAATATTGTGTAGTTTGTGTATTATACAACTAGTTAGATTTAACTTATTAAATACATCTTACACTTTAATTAGTTTGTCTACATAATAATCAAATACAAAGGTTTTATTATTTATTTATGTACATAAAATTAAAGACACATCTGTACGTGATAACATCCAAAAGAAAACCTAGTTCTTCCGGTCATTCACCTCGTTCTGCAAAATTTACGAGTATGTGCAATATTTGCGGTCACTTGCAGTCCACCGACAGGAAGGTCCATGAACTGTTAATAGAAATTGAATATAATAAATGATATGAAATGAAATCAGTTCACCGCAACTTTTATACTTTGTGTCTTGTATTGTTATGATAAAAGATAGTATAGAAGAGGTCAACGCCATCTGTTATCAAGTGGCCGCAACCGCTGCGCGTGGTTCGTATCTATGTCATCGCTGAAAAATTTTCCTGTTTTCCCAGGAGCGAGACCACGATGAGCCCAGCGCCCCCCTCGCAGCGTGACATAAGTAGCGCACCATTGGCCGTCGCTAGACAGTCGCTCGCTGCCAGTGGAAGAAAGAGTGCGCACGACATGGAACGCGATCGCATCGGAATGTGGGGCTCCGGGGACGGAACGTCCAACAGCAGTCTCTCGGGGCTAGACCGACTGAAACACCCCGGCCTCAACAAGGTTAGTGAAAACAATCGATTATATTTTATATCATGACCGCACGTAATTCGGTTAGGTCATGGTTGTACAACTTGCCGAGCGGAAGTGTTCATTGTTACCGCAAATCGTATCATCTGGACACACTTCGAGTTATTCTGCATACTGTGCGTAATGCATAATAATATTTTCTTCAATGCAGCTACTACTCAAAGTCGGTCGTGCATTAAGATGCAAATGTTTTGCCGCGTCAAAGTTCACGGGTAACGGATTAACACAGCGGGACAAAACTTTTTTACACGTATTTTTGACATTGGTATGTTTATGTCGTCGTCCAAGGTTCACTCCTTGTGCGTATATTATAATCGCCATTTACTTGCAATGAAATAATAATTATTTTCGCAATACATTATAATAGAGTTTTAAAAAATCATGCTCAGGTAATGTGTGTTTATCAAACGTAAAAATTTCCAGCATTTCCTTATCTTTGAACCGTTTCAGCCGATCGTATGTCGCGTTATAGGTACCTATAACTACTGGTACATGCAAACAGTAAGCAATAAAACACTCGGTCGGCAAATCGATAAGTGTCTGTGGTACTAGTTACGCACCCTTTGACGACTCTCCGTAGATTTGTATTGTCTCGTAGGGGTCCGAAGAGGGTCGCGCTCTGTTGACGGCGTCGGTTTGATACCCGTAGCAATATTTCATTAAGGTTATCCATTCGATAAATTTCACTTTCCACGTTTTTATTATTTCTCCATTGTATGTTACGAAACATTTGCTTTTACGTAATAAAACCTACATAATTTTTTTACGAATCATCTATAACTTTACAAATACGAAAGTAGAATCGGATGGATTAACATTTAAATAACTATCAAGTTTTAAAGTGTTCTTCTGAATCGTTACGCTATCTATAAAAATATAATTTGAAAAGAAGAAAGATTTCGGAAACATGCAGAGCAATCGATATGCCTTGCTGCATCCAGCAGTATAATTTAATACTTAAGTTTGTATAAATCGTTGTTAGAATTTCACTCAGTAATTGTTTTAACTTCTGAGAAACAGCATTCGCAACATTATTATAAATTAAAATGTCATGAGAATTGTTGGGTAGTTAGATTTAATGTGGAAAACAGCATTATTTATGCCAACACAAAAGAACAATTATATAAGAATGCACTATCCTGATCCTGATATCATTGAAGGTAAAAGTGGAAGAATTCTTTGGCACAATACATATAGTAGTGATAATGAATTAATAACATTTGTGAAAAAAATCCACGTGTATATATTTATTAAATAATGGTTTTAATTAATGAGCTGTCTAGAATATATAATAAATATGTATTGTAATTTTCTCTATACAAAAGGTATTTTTCTTATTTATATTCTAATTAACATTTTATTACACCATGCCATTGTCAAGGCTATTTACGATATTTCAGAACAATTATATATCTATCATCGATCATCATAAATATCTAAATGGAACTCAACATAATAAATGTCCGTATAAAGCAGAGTGAATAAAATGGGAATTGGCACTAAAATTTGAAATTCAGGTAATGAATTGATAGATTCTGATTAAAATTTTAAAAACTGAGACTAAATGAGAATCATATACTATACAATTCTCTTGACACACACTTCGCAACAAGTCAGCGTATTTTCCTTGAAAAAACTTAATACCAACCTCTTCTATTAAACTGTTCTAATAGCACATTTCCATACGACCATCCATATATTAAAAGTAATATTTTGTCAATTCAGTTACTGACTGGCGACGCACTTTGATATTTAATTATCGCGATAAAGGCACGAACTACCATATATGATTCATTTAGAATGACGAACAAATCTTTTGACTAAAACGGAGATTCATTTTTTTGTCTTTACGGTATTTACGCGTGTGACCGTAGTGACAAACAGCTTTGTATTCTGTATCCTCGTGGAACGTAACACTGTGTTTACCCTAAAGACGCAACGTTCGCGTATCGTATAGTACGTCATAATCTGCGGTAATGGACGTGCGGTATATTTTTACGTCTTTTGACGCGTTTACCTCCTGTCATATTTCTTAGCCTTATAAGATTTTAGCCTTTGTTGGAATTCAATTTTAGATTTAGCGTTTTCCAGTCTATTACTGTATCCTTCCAATTTTACAGTAGAACTATATCCAGCGATAAGAATTTTGATAATAATCACCGTGATTATTATAAAATTATCGAGGGCTTCGACGCCATTGAAAATTTTCATACTCGTGTTACTTATATGTATACATTTTATTTAAATTATAACCTAATCTATGTATCAATTTTATTATTGATATGGAAAGTTAAAACGATATTCAGGGACGTTTAGAATGAAATACTAATATCTTCCAAGTTTTGTCGAGTCATGTGTATGTATCAATAAATTTTGTTATACATATTGATTAGTTACGCGAGCACTCACCACTCGTGAAACGAGACACTCCTGATACCAGTACCTACGAGTACACAATGTGTGGTCACTAGTGGTTAAACAAGCGTTGTTCTGATTTATCAGTGATCGCTCAGTGCAGTTAATTTAATCAACATTATGGTCCTGATCGTTTCAGTTTCGATCAGAAATAAACACGATAGGTATTATATACTCAGTTACTTGGTTTAGAAAATGAGAAAATGAAACTAAACGTTTTGTATATTTAAATTTGTTTCTTTTTTTAGTAAGCTCTATGGATATTTTTTTATTTTCATTTAAAGCCAATCAATCTCAAGCTGTTCTGTTTAAATATTAATAATTATTTGTAGAGAACTTTTCTAAATGAAAGAATGACACAAAATTGCGAGTGTTTCAATGTCACCACGATCATGGCTAAACGATGGGCGTTACTTTGCGACGTGTACTAAACTGGTAATTCTCTTAGAAATGGAAGATTAGGTATGTGAACGCGAAAAGAATCCTATCTCGCCATACAAATGTCAATTGTTCGCAGTACTGAAAAATACAATAAGCGTTCCACGGCTTTTGAAGAAAGGACTGTTTATTTTGTATGAATTTAGTATTTCCATCGCCGTGACGTGTCCTCTGTTTGCTCGGGAGGTATTTATCGACCATTGGAATAATTTGTAACTGTTTCTGAATATAGCGCGTGGCAACCCGCTACCTACTATAAATAGCAGTGCAGTCTTATCGGCGATAATATAGGTAGAGAGTGTTATTACTATTTTATAGCACACTATAATTTTCTGTTCAACGAAAACTGTATGACTTTGGTGAATTTGTTGTGCTTACGTATTCTTATTTCATACAATTGGTAATTCCTTTCTAAATAAATTTCATATTCAATGTTTTTTTATATCTTTTAAAGCAATACATTTAATGAACTTCATACAAGTTTATAGACAGGCTTTAAACGCCCTTCAAGCAAGACAGGTCGGAAGAAATAGACAGACGGAAAGATATGTCACTAAATGTTACTATGAATAAGCAGTTCTTTTCAGTACAATATTATGTTGTGCCTTTTATACCTTTTGTGCCTCAATAAATAGTATTAAAAAAAAGAATTATTGAATAGCGTTTGACAATGTGAACTGGCGCAAAATAGGTAAATAATGAAAGGTGATAATAAAATAAGTATTTTGTTAAAATAGTGCCTATAAATGATGAAATTGTTAGCATATCATAGTGATATTGTAAATTTTTGTTTGCTAAGCGTGCTTGGTCGACTATCTAGATTAAACCCTTCAGAATTAGAAACGGCGCTAAAGTTGTCTGGAAAAAATGGTAAATAGGTAATCCTTTTCTCGTACCGCTTATAATTTTGAAACATACGCCTATATCCTAAGGACGTAGAGAAAGATTTCTTCCGGCTGCTATCCTCACAACATTCGCCTTTGAGTCTCTTTACTAAACTTTCATCAAAGTCGTTATTATTGCAAAGTCTTATTTCAATACTTACCTCCACTGTTCATTTCGTTACACAGTGTGTTACATAACTACAACATTTAAACACCTACCCCGTTTATAAATAAAGATACTACTGTGCGTCACGTTTGTACTACTTCCATGCTTAGTTTTCAAGATAACAAAACTTTATACGTATTACAGCGCATGCTCCATCATGTTTGAGGTAAATTCTAACGTATTTGAATTCACAATTATAGTATATTTATTTCTATGTGACATGTCAGATGATTTCCTCAAGCACTCAATACACCATATAAACATAACACGCTTCATTTTGTACTCAAAATATTGATGAAGTATTGTTGGAATGAACTAATATAACAAATGTTAGTAATCAAACTGCTGCTAGAATAATAGTATGCTACTAGAAAAGGGCGAATGAATGGTTGAGCGTAATATGCATGGTGGTTTCGGGTAACAGACAGAAATGGAAGACGAGCCTGCGTGATGACGTTGATGAAAGGTAGTAGGAGCAAAAGATTCCTTAATCTCAGCCTACCACTATGGGAAGTATGCGTAACTGCATGTATGTAACATCAAAAACTGACACTTTCGTATCTGTTTCATAACAAACCAAACGCTCAAGAAACAGAAAGCGGCATAATTGACAATTACTGATAACACATATCGCTATTTTCAGCCTTTCCGTATTAGGAAATCGCGTGATAAATATCAACTCGAAAAGATTAAATCCGGCGGAACAATAGTGGCAATATTGCCGTTAGTAGAGGCTATATATGTATATGTATGTAGTCTGTGGGTATGTAACGCTTTGAACCTTTGAAGCTAGGCTTAAGTTGATTTCACACTGGCAACATTGTATCAAGATCATTTACTAATTTTAAGAAAATTTGCTGCAGGTACACGTTGCTCGTGGTTACGAGTGAAATATATTCTTTTATATTTTTGATCAAATAATTTTATAAATGTAAGTTGAGTGAAGAGTTTTAAAAAGAATCTAAAGAACAGTCTTGTTACGAGACCTTGATAATATTTTAACATTAGGGAACATCTTTATATACCAATAGAATATAAATTGAACTATATAAAAATAAATCTTTCAGGAAACCTTTCTTTGTTATTACCGATAAATAAGTTTTGTTTTGACTCTAATCCATCTTGCGATAAGTGGGTTTTGTGTGTTTATGGCTTCGCATTAATTTGACAGCGGGACAAAGGTTGTCTTGTTTCTGACATGAAATTGTTGCTGAATAATATCGGAGAAAATCTTAAGAAAAAAGGATTTTGCTACGGTTTATATTTTCGAGTACTACTATAACTACATACATATATAGCTTTTACTAAAACTTGAATCCAGGTCAAAATTTAGGTTAAAATTATAAAAAAACCCGTGGAATTGTATGAAATTAACTTTTATTCAATTGGCGCATCTAAATGAAATTAATTCACTGATAGAATTAGCGCAGACACAATAACACTTAAACACTAGTCATAAGCATATATAAGTTACTTTCAACAAAGTATTCCAAATACCATCAGCTGTCACGTGATGGGTCACGTGACAATGTATAAAATAGTTACATTTCCTTACCAGCACGTGTGTTAGTAGCCTTATAATCTGTTGACATGGAAACCAGATAAACACAGTCGGTATTAAATTGGCGGTTTGAAGCGCTCCAACTAGTTCGATACATCCTCCGCACGCCGCTACGCTGCGGTTCGCGTAATCCTTCTCCCGATTTGCAAATATCACCATATAATTAACATTCTATTGAAACTAGCTTCAAGAAATAAAATAGTGTTGCATTATATAATTTTAAAAGTACATAAAATAGTGTTAAGACATAAAATACATTACGACATTGTTTTGTACAACATATTAGTTACTATAAGAAGCGTATATTAATATTTGTTGGCTTATCTGTGAATATCAATAACCATAGGGTATTTTAGAAATTGTAACACGATATAAGACTGTCTTTATGCTTTATAACTTTGTCCAATTATAAGGCACCTTAAATATTTTATTTCTTATATTGATTGTATGAACTATGAAATGTTAAAATAATGATTGCTATATACAATTAATAAAACAATATGAATGCTCACGGAAGGCAGTGGTAGTAGGAAGGTTACAAATGTATTATAAAAGAACCGGTAGGTGTCAATCACGCGATTCACCTTGTTAGCAGAACGTTGTTCTATTCGCGTTCTATGTCCTTTCCATTATCTCGCTCAGGAACCGTCGACCGACTAGTACATATGAATTGAGGTTACAATTTAATAACACTCGTGTCTAAACATTGATAACAATTACAGATTCTTATGTGTACATGGATATCAAAAACACTAGAGACCGAAATAAATTGTTTAAATAACACACATTTGGTTAGTCGCTAGATGCGTCGCCGTAAGTATCACGCCAAAATTCGTCGCAGCGAATGTCTGTGGCTAAGCCGTTAATACTATATTATGGACAGATCTATGATGTGCATTTGGCGTCACGATCTTTCCTCTCACCGTTTTTTGAATTATATTGATTACTGATGAAAAAATATTACAATAATTTTGCCGTTGTACAATCTAAAATATTGTTTCTAACGCGCACTCAACGCGTGAAGTGCATTACGTCATTACACTCCTGTTGTTATCGCTAACTGGAAAACGATACCGGAATATTTTCAAACTCAACTTTTCACGTTCAATAATTCCCTTATTGCATAATTTATGTAAAATGATGAAAGTAAATTAGAGACAAGGAAAGATAGACAATAATAATCTTATGAATTTCACTATTTTCCATGCCGGTCCATAGATAATATAATCAGTAACAGCCTTAAGTCTAAAATGGTTTGTAATTTTATGACAAAAAAACAAAATTAAGACGTCTAATAAATTAATTGTCCAACTAGTACTGAATGTATTCACTTAGGGATTTGTAGAGAAAGTGATAACGTGCTTATAGTTTCGGATCACTGGGCCTCTCGAAGCCGTTAATCAAATGGCCTTGACTTACTGTGACGTAACGCCATTTGCTTGCGGTCAATGCCAGTGTAATTAGATTGCACGGTGAATGATCGTCATTAGAACCGACTGATGCTTGACCGCTACGTTACAACACATACATATATATGTTACCGTTAAACCTAAATTTTGATGCGAATTGACAAGTGTCTAAAACTTATTGTTAAAAAATCCGTATTTGTTTACGTTAGCGGCCCCTTGGCCCTGTGCTGTAGTATCTGGCTTGGCTGCTGAGTGGGGGTTGCGACTTGGATTCCCATTTTGGATAGATATGTTTATGATGAGCTTGAGTAATAAGTAAGCAGTAACCGGCTCCAAATATGCAATTGAATGACCTGATACAACAAGGTGGTACTGACTACATTGCATAATTATACATATATAGTTCCTTCGAACATAATTTCAACCACATTCGGTAACCCGAACAACGGAAGGCCGTTATGTTCGCACAGTAATAGCCGTTTTAAGTGTTCTTCAAAGATTTATGGATGTACTTTATCGTGCTTAAGTCTCGCTTAAAGTCCTGTGCGATCACAGGAATAATACGACCGTCTATAAACAGAGAAGTGTTTTGTTCTATGTCCGTGAAACGTGATAGGCTTAATGTTAGCTTTGCTAAAATTGTGTAGCACAGAAGTTATACCTGTTTTGTCGAAGTGTGTATCAGTGATTCAAGTCATTCAAATGTACCTACTGTACACCTACATTTTAATGACAGCGTGATCCGATATAATTATTCGAACTTCAGGTGTAGTCGTTGTAGTGTTTGTTCTTTTGTTTAAAATGGAATTGTTTGAACATCGTCATGCACTCATTTGCGTTGTTTTGATTTTAAATCTATTTGTTTTTAGTGAACGAAATTCAAGACTCGTAGCACAAGTGTTTCAATTTATTTAAGTAAATCTAAATAACGTAACGTGTGGAGTTCGATTTTGTGTTAATATTTGAGACCTTTAAGTCGTTTATGGAATTTGACGCAATATCGTGAACATAACACTGAAGTGGTGGATTCGCATGGCAATGGAGCGGGACTGGTGGCAACTGACCCCTCGGCGCGAGATGTATTCGGTCCCGGATTGCTTGGCCGCGACCGACTCACGGGTTTGTTTGTTTATGTTTCACCATATTTTTAGACGTGCACGTTTGGTGACTTTATACTGCAGTTACAATATATTACTCATTGCACATTAGTAAAATATTGACTCCGAAGGACAACCAAACTAAAAATATTGTGCATCTTTATGTACTTCAAGAGATTAGTGAATTTAGTATTCATGTAACAAGACAAATTGACATGTAACACGTATCTTTATTATAATAGTTCTATGTTAGTAATTTTAAGAACAAAAGTTAGACGCCCGTATCAATATAAAAAGAACAAATATTAGAGCCACGAAACTCGTAACTCAATATTGTAATACGAACGTGACGTGTTTTAGGTGTATGTAAATCGCGTTCGTTTGTATGTCACGTCAGAGGCGAGCCCCCGGCTACGGCGTGCCCGTGCCTCGCACTTTTAATAATGAAACCTTAAACGGTATTTACTATTTGAATATAGTAAATCCACTTTCAATAAAATTTAATTATTTACCTAACTGTAGCCCGTGTATTTTGAACAAAAACTATAGCGGAATTTATACATTTTATAGGTAAATAGATATGTATTAGATGGATCGTGCTTACGTAGAGTTGCCATATTTCTGCTCTTATGGTGAGTAGCCATTACTGTATAACGCATTATCGGTGTACGAATAAACACGTGTCATTGTTCGAATCATAGATTCCTAATTCGAATGCAGTAGGTACTTGTTTTATTGATGCGTCACGTAAGATTTAGGTATAGGTTTTGACTGGTTATCGATAACTGCGTTAGAAATATGATAGAAAGGGATGAGAGAAAATTCTAATTATAAGAGTAGAAGTAATCGTGATTACGTTCGAGAAATAATTTGGCGAGACAGGCAATTATCGCCATTTAGCATTAAGTCGTGACAAAGTTGAGAAGTTTAATTACAATACACAATCGATAATTATAATTTTGAAGATTATTTAAATGTTAAGAGGTAATTTATTAAGGTGATGCAAGTTAAAGTTTTGTTGTTCAAGTGTAATTTATGTTGTATTATATTACTGAGCGTCAGCAAATTGCCAAAGTTCTTTAAATAAACACAAATAAAAGTTGAAATGTCCATTAACGATCCTATATGCACTCGAAACTACTTACTAGACTTATCTATGCTTCAGTAAACACATCGCGGTAGATAACTCACTATAAACCCGTACATTTACTGCTAAATCCCGGGATTTAGCGAAATGCTGAGAGATTAATAAATATTGCAGAGCGATGTAAACATGGGGAGGACGGGGCGATAGAGAATTCGATTTAACTTTACGGACTTGAGTGCTCGAGGCAATTTGTTGCTAAAACCGTATCTAAAGGAAGATATTAAGGATCTCGATGCTCTGGATTGATTTGAATTTTCTCCCGGAGAGTTTGAACGAAATTAAATTCGGTAAATGAATTGAATTGAATATTCTGTGTAGGCGTCCTATATATTTGATTACTTTAGGTCAAGGTTAATTTAAGAAGATTGTATGAGTGTTTTCACCCTAGTAATTTTTCTTAGCTAAGTGTTTCATATGGGAAAGCAAGATATGTATGACGTATTTGTACCAAAATTATTACCACTTTATCGCTACTAATGAGTGTTATATTAATAAATTATAATATAAGTATAACAAACTAAAGTCGGTGCCTAGTGTTTTTGTTATTACAAAATTTTTACCCTCATTCATTAATTTGATTTTATATTAACAAAAAAATGAATGAATATATACAGCCGCGTGCCTATCAGATAAAGAAAACCAGTGTACAGCGGGTTAAATACATTTTATTTGTAATGAGTTTAACATTGCTCTAGAATTATGAATTTATTAATGATACTCTCAAGTTCAAGTGGTGACTGTCTCGTAAAATATAGTCACTCGTTAGCAATGAGGTTTTATAGTGCGACTGGTATATGTCTGGCTTTCCCCCTTCGCAACGTACATAACGATCACAATACGATTTGCAACAACGTAAACCCATCTCGGAATCAAAATGCCGAAATAGTTGTAAGAACAAATCGAATTTACAAGTTGAAGATTTAAAACGCGATTTTCACAAAACGCTAATCTCAGATTTTCTGTTTAACTTATTCAGCATCAGTGACAGAAAATGTTCAATTTCTTAATGCATGTATGACTTAATATGTAATTAACGAATCATATTAGCTAAGTAATCTAATATATAAAATTCTCGTGTCACAGTTTTCGTTGCCATACTCCTCCGAAACGGCTTGACCGATTCTC
>DWEM01002741.1:0-11609 GCA_018245935.1 Agara belti belti | reverse complement strand
GAGATTAGCTCGGACAAACAAAGACAAACATAAGAATTTACAAAAAAAGTTTGTATTTTAGTAAATAACTATAGGCACTTGAGAAAACAGTTATTTTTTTGTATAGATTGAAGTTTAGTAATATTTTAGTTAGTTTATTTTAGTGTAGCTTATTGATAAATGTTATATAAATAGTTACATAGTTCTTAACGAATACTACTTCCTAAAGTATGTATTATTTTACAACCTGGCAACCCCACTCGCATATTACGAGGCTTAATTACTCAAATAATAATCAAGCTATACATTACATACAATTGTACAGTCATACAAAAAGATAAAGCAGTCAATGTCGCCACGCTCTTCATATATCGCTCAAATCATTGTTGAGAACTAAACGGCATAATTCATTCAATTCACCGAAGCTAAATCTTGGTTGTATATGCCAAATTGTATTGCTACATATAAGTTATACCAGCGGGTTTGCTAGCACAGAAATTGGATTTCTAAAAGCAATAAGTGCTTTAATTCTTTTTATTAATCAAGAGTGTGAATCTAGAATTTGAGGTTTCTAACTTCTAAGGAAATTTCATACAATCTTTTAACTATTTATACTATTATTTTACCGTCATTGGACTGGAATATCAAAATAGCCTCTTCATTAATGGGTGTCTACATATAGTAATTCAAAATCCAAATTTTATGTGTTCAGCCTACATCATTTGGCTCTACAATTAAGCGGCCAGGGCATGTCTTTTATATGTATAGATCTTCACGCTTAAGTGCCAGTATATTAGCGTTAACGCACTGTCATTTGACGCCTGTAACGCACACTACATGTTGAAGTATGGCTCTTCATAATTGGCTTTGTAGAATTAAGGTTACCGGTATTGCACGCTCAAATTACATAGGCATATTATTTTCCGCCTTGGTCTGCTTTTAAAATGTTTTCGTACCACCATCTATTGGTTGAAATCGACGCCGGAATAATGAAGTTTGTTTTATAAGAGTCGTATCTTTAAAATTCGAAGCATTATGAAATGGTAAAGAATGAGGAATAAAAGAGTGCTGGAAGTTTACTTTTCGACGGATTGTTTCGTCCGGTCTATCACTGCCTGCAGGCAATGCTAGGTGATGATAAACAAATCAGACAGGACCCTCGTTATGGTAACCGGACAGCTGATGACCACACACAACAGTTATATTACAGTCACACACAGAACCAATACCGTTTGTCCTGGGTGGAAATGGAAACCACAAACTCCATCTCATAAGTCGAGGTCTCAATTAATATCTGATTCTGCTGTTCCCAGGCGTATGTCCGACGGTCTCTTCCTCCGTTGCTGCCGCGAGCTCGCCACCAAGTACCCTGACATTAAGTTTGAGGAGCGCTACCTAGACACGGTCTGTCTCAACATGGTGCAAGATCCGTCTAAGTTTGACGTGCTGGTTAGTGATTATGTTGGACTATGAATAACAACTGGTGACAATTACACACAGGGCTATACGTTTCTAAATTAGGCAATTTAATGTCTGTGTTATGGTAGCCGGACAGCTGATTAACATACATACATACTTATAGAGATATTTTTCTTACACCCAATTAAAGAAGAAACAAATGTGCTTGTCACATAATTATTGGTCCTGGATGGGAATCGAACCCACGACCACCGGTTTTGCTGATAGAAGGAACAGAAATATGAAGTGATTTTGACATACATCGAATGCAGTAGGCAGTAGAATTGTGTTGAGGTTTCATCAAATACTTTAAGTTTTGAATTGCCGCTAAGAGATGGGAATACTGTTGTTGTTGTTCTATATTGGATAGTGTTGTCATTGATGGGTGTTTCTTTAACTTGCAGGTAATGCCTAACTTGTATGGTGACATCATGTCGGACATGTGCTCCGGTCTGGTGGGTGGTCTCGGCCTGACACCGTCCGGCAACATTGGCAAGAACGGTGCCCTCTTCGAATCTGTGAGTATCCCTTACCTTTCCAACTCTTCATCGTCACATACTTATGGATGATGATGAAATACTTACAAACATCTATTATTTAATGCAACTTTTCTGGGAATCGTATTACCAAGTTTTTTAAGTACATTGTATATGAAAGTAAGACTTCATATAAATGTATTGACATACTGTCAATTTTAGAATTCTTCGCAATGTATTCGGCCTGCACTATTGAAATAGTGGTACTTCGGTTCAGTCACAGATCATCAAAGAGTTTTATCTTTCCTTGATCCTGCTTTTCTATATAATCAGTAAAAAGTATTACTTTGCTTAACAATGGACTATTGATTTCAGCTCCGCTTTTTTATTCAACATACTCGTTAAACCCATACTCTGCCACACTGGCCAAATGCGTACGTACAGATTTTACTCCTTAAACGACACGGTAAACTCTTTTAAGTGTACAGGTTTCCTCGCGACGTTTTCCTTCACCGTTACAGCGAGTGATATTGAATCTTGAAATATAATATAATAGTACACGCTAACAAGTGAACCAATATTCGAAGTCATTATCAGAACCTTATCAATTGTAGTAGCGACGCGGTTACCTAGTAGTTCAAGGCTTATCGCGCGCCTAACAAATAGCCGTGAGTGTTAAGTGCTTATTTAACGATTTATTTAAACCTAGTCTTCACTCGTACGAGTATTCCATTGAATTTTTAGCAGACTTCAAAAAGGAGGCTCTCAATTCAAGTTTCTTTTTATTTTTAAGTTTTTTTTTCAGTTTAAACAACTAATTTGAACAATAAACAAATTTGATTATCAACGTTGGTATAGTAATATGTATTTTTTCTTCGAATCGATCTCGACAATAACTGTCAATCTTTTTTTCTTTTTTCTTTTTCTAATTCGCTAAACGTTATTTAAACTGTGCCCATGTGACATATTTCATGTATACCAGTGAATTGTTGAACGAAAAGCGTAGTAGCGTTTTTAATCTGTAATTTTTTAATACGAACAAAAGAAGTGTCTATGGAAAATAAACGATGTAAGTCTGATTTTAGATTATTTTGGTATGTCTGTGCCACTAACAGGTGATGGTTTCATTTTGAGACTAATGGCATTACAACTAAAAAATTTGCATGTAAAGAATATTGTCTATGTTTTTTTCTACTTAACAACATATTTGTTTACAATGGACACTTACAATATTGTTGCCATTATGAAAAACGTCTAATCAAAGTATTGAAATATTTGTTAGCTACGGGTGTTTGATGTAGGACCAATTTCTGCCGCAAAACAACAATGAATACGTCGTTTTGCGTAAGCGGTATATGATCCTATCTTTCTGATATGCAATAACTCAATTACTTTTCGATTTAACTTCACCAGGACTGTTTGAATATAAGAATGACAGCATGCTACACCTTAGGCCACATCATCGCTTACCGTCAGGCGAGATGGTGACCAAATGCTAGCCCATATCAAAATAGCATCTAAGAATTAGCGGTCAACACAACAAAAAGTCTGCAAGTCACTTGTCTCTTCCGAAACATAAATTATGTTAAATCAATAACTTGTATAATACACTGTGTTTGTTTCACATGATGTTTCTGATTGTCTTTGTCAATGTCATTATTTGTCTATGCATGATATCAACTGTTTTTATTACTATATGTATGTTGCCATTTCAAAAAATGCATCTTGAACAATGTTCAACTTAACACACTGGCAATTCAATGGAATTGCCATTTAAGTTACACAATACATACTTATTTCGATAACTGTACACATAGAAGTGACAAATAAGTTTGCTCTTCACACAGATATTATTTGTGAGTGCAAATCAAACCCATACTTGGCTCAGAAATCAGATTAGCTTATAATCGAGCCTGTGGACCTCATATACTTAGTATAGCTAAATTTTAATTTGCATTAATGATAAAAAGTAAGTATTTAAGATTAGATACTGGCAGGTTACAAACAATGGTATTTCCCCAAATTGTTCATCGGTATCAATAATGACCAGAAATTGATAAAAACAACACTGTTATCATATCAATTAATGACCATAGATGGAACTATTACTTTACCAATTTATAACATACTTCATCTACTGCATCTATATGCATCTATATATCGCTATATCCTTAAACCCTCGATTCATCTCCATCATCTCCACCACCTTCCCTCCATTCGTACAACTCAAATCAAGTCCTCTAGTTTGTTCCTATATGAATGTTTGAAAATTTTACTTCCACCAAATTCATAATTCATATCTGTCAATGAACTCCAAATCAATTGGACGCCTTGCAGATATATCTTATATATACATATGTTTGGATCTGTGTATCTCCTAACCGAGCATCCGTTTCCTAACACCCATAACTACTGGGGGTGTTGGCATGCGTTACTAACAAACTAAAATTCTAGGTGCACGGAACGGCGCCCGCCATCGCCGGCCAGGACAAGGCGAACCCCACCGCGCTGCTGCTCTCCGGCGTGATGATGCTGCGTCACATGCACCATTTCGACTTCGCGGACAGGATCGAGAGCGCCTGCTTCAGCGTGCTGCGAGACGGCAGAGTGCTAACCGAAGACCTGGGCGGCAGTGGCACCTGCTCGGCCTACACTAATGAGATCATAAGGAATTTACGTTAAATTGGTCCCGCGCTGCGGTAGGATGCTAGATTGATGCTCGCCGGTGTTGCCCGTGTTATGTATCAGTCTGATGAAATTTGTTTGTTGCCGGAAACAGAATTCCACTTCTGGATAAAGGGCTCCCAAGAGCCCTGTTACAATGGGAACTTTAACAATGCCTTGATATTAAAAATATTGCATTCCATCAAGAAAGTTGCGTAAATAAAATCAGACTGATTTACTCGGGCATTTGATTCTGTAGTACTTACGGTTAATTTTAATGTTTTAGGTAATTAATTTATTGCCTCAGTTGCGTCGGATCAAACTTAGTTTGCTACTTTTGTTACACAGGTATTATAACGGGTAATAAATCGTATTCATTCAAATTAAATTAATGTCATATTTTTGTTTGTGGTCGTTTTTTTCGAAATATTTGTAACGTATGCCACAGCATTAAATATGAAGTTTGTGTCCTACCGCGGAGTGTTTACGGAATAGTTCAATTATGTAGATGCCATTGTTGTTACACGGTAGTTTGAAAAAAGGTAGTTTTATATTGACGTGTGAATGACATCCGCTGTCAGTGTTATTATGACAGACGTCAGCTGTCAATGTCATTATGACAGTTAACGTAATTTTGAAAGATATCAGTGGCAATTGTGTATGAAATCGATTGCCAATGTCATTTAGGTACAGGTGCCTACCAAAGATGTATTTCAAAAAATGTTTCTTGTCTTAATAATTTCGTAGGGAAGATCTGCTTTCGCTATAATGTACTATTGCGTACTCTTTATGTTCTAGGCTTATTATATATAGCTTTTGCGCTTATGTATTCCTTACATATTTTATATATATTCATATGCTGTTCAGATTGATGTCTGTTCAGCGTGTAAGGCTAGATGTACATTATAGTCCAACATTTAACTATAAATGTGTCGGTGGCATTCGGTACTTAATGGATTATAAATATTGTCTACGTTGATGGATGCAGGTGCCCAGAGAGACTGAGACTCGCCTATTTTGACCAAATAGCTCAGATTCTGGCTGATTGGCGAGACAGGAGGTCTCGAAAAGGGTGTATATTTGTGAAAAGAGTGACAAATGTAGAAGCATGTCAGGTCTGTAAGATGGTTTTTGGTGCTTACGGACTATACAATGTTATAATAAAAAAAACCTGTTTAACGTGACAGTAACTGGACGATAAGAGATGTTTGACTATCTTACTTCCACTGGATTGCACCGATCTAGTCGCAAGTCCATACTTATTTGAATGAATGGGTACTTCTATTATCAGTTGTGTTCTATGTTAATGTTGGACGATCGTGTACAACTGTCATAAACTTTATTAGCTGTATTTATTTTATTTTGGACATAATGCATCTAATTAACAGTATTATTTTCATGTTATTTTTAGTATACAGTATAAAACGTACTTATGTGTGACGTGATGATCCATTGCTGGTTATACTTGTTAGCTGTTCAATACTGCCTAAGAATGCCATGTAAATTTGACGGTTGACAATGCCGCTCGCCAATGGATCACGCCCTTTAGTTATTTCAGTATCGATGCAACAGTCTGCCAACTGAGAAAGAATTGGTATTCGAGGGAAGATTTGACAAAACATTATTCTCTCATAACGGTTCTTTCAATGAGTGAAGTTGGTTTGGAATTGTGTACAATTTAATTCAGTATTTGTATTAAGTATATTATTTAGCATTGCTATTTATTATTCCATATTATTGATAGTGAAATTCCATATTATTAAAAATATTGTATTTGAAACGGATGTTCTGTAATTGATTTGATATTATACCCCATAGGGGTCATCCATAAATTAAGTCATACGAATTTCATGATTTTTTGACCCCTCCCTCGTCCTTGTCACAGCTGGTCACATTTGTTAGACAACCGCCCCGAAAGAGTGATGTCACATATTTTACAATTTTACATTTAGAAATTCATGAAATTAAAACAGCAGTGTTCATGCATTATTTTGATTTCCATTTAAATTCTCTTTCAATAAAAAAAAATTGTAATACTTAGATATAAAATATCATATTTTGATAAAATGTGATGTCACAAAATTTGGGAGCCCTCCCCACCCCTTGTTACACAATGTCACACTTCGTCAACCCCCTTCTTCCCCTTCATGTGTTCGTAATTTATGTATGGCCCCTTATAAATCCTAAATGCAATATTTGCAGTGTGCTGTGTAGACTGGCTTGCCCGCTTCTGAGATAATAACGACTCAACTTGTAAATGGGCTGCTCAAACCACTAATTATTAGTGGTACTCACAATATATCTAACCGACTGAGTGACGGCCATTTCGAATTAATGACTCCATTTTGAAACAATGACGGTTACTAGAAATGTGACAAGTACAATAAACATACAGCCAAATAAACTTTAAAAAAAGAGATTAAATGATGTGTATTGGCATGTTCCACAACGGCGAAATTAATTTGAAAAAGTAATGAAGAAAACACGCTGAAATGTTGGATATTATATTCCTGTAATTAACATTGTCTTTAATGGGACGATATGGAGGTCTGGACACGGGCATTGTAGATTATGTGTGTGCAAGTTGTTTTAATTTGCGATATTTATATGCCATTCTGGTGTTTATTTGTAGTGATTTACGGCTGTTTTTTGCGTGTAACGTTTTTGTATCTCAATCGGTGGGAGTATTGGAGATATACAACCAGCTAAATCGTTTGATATTCGTTTTAAAATACAAAAGTTATATACAGTCATGCCTATTTCCATATGGGGATCGGCTAAAACTAATGATTTCCTTCTCCTACAGTTGAATCTGTTGGATTTAAATCAGTATTCACTGGTTGTGTATCGACTATTCCTACATCCGTGATAGTTATAAATGTTTAGTTCCTTAGTTTGTGATCCAATTAGTTATATTATGTTGCTTTGGTATATAAAAACTGATAAAAATGATTTTTATTTTTTAAACTGGCTACACGGGTTTAGTGTTTCCAGTGTTTACATCGTGTTTGTATTGTATTGTATTTATTCTTTATTTTAAGAACAACGGTGTTCAGATGCAATCTGACAATAATCGTTTCAAATATTTCTTTTTTATACATATTCTTCACTGTATATGTATTATTCGTATTTGTCAATTTGTTCTCAACAATTTTTAACGTTTGATTAATAAGGAAATAGTAAAATAAACATTTTAATTCACGAATCGTTTTATTTATGTAAAATAGTTGTAATATTATCATGTATTTTTAAACATATGTCAGACAGTTTGCCATAATGTTATGGTATTTTGATTTGAATAAACTCTTATGTGAACTACCCGAATTCATTTATCCAAATATAAATAACTAATACATATTTGTATATGATCACTTACATCTTTTATTAACAACGAATGAGAGCGTAATGATGTAGCTATACTGTAAGTATAGACGTAGTGATGGAGACTAGAAATATTAATGAAAGGGATACTTTGATGGTTTAAGAATGTAGTAAAAAAATTAAACATATAATATTATACCACTTAAATGAGATTTCGTTGATATTTATTCATTTAATTTAAAATGTAATAATATTTAACAAAGTTTAAGATTGATGACAATAGCTCATGCTGATATATCTTTACAGGTACACGGCACAGCTCCAGACATCGCTGGCAAGGACATGGCCAACCCAACTGCCCTTCTTTTATCCGCAATCATGATGTTGAGACACTTGCAGCTCAACGAACACGCGGACCGAGTGCAAAACGCTTGCTATGAGGTGTTGCGCGAGGGCAAAAGCCTTACTGGTGACCTTGGCGGTACCGGCAAGTGCAGCGAGTACACCAGTGCCATTATTTCGAAATTAAAGTAGGCTGAATACGTGTCCAGTTATCGTACTATGTAAAAAAAATCCTATTTCGTTGCATAGTCTGTTGTCTGTTGACATTTAAAAATTGCCGCCAAAAGTATATGTACGTATTAAAATATTTGCTATATTTATTTGGAATGTATGAGTGAAAGAAAGTATTATTTATCTATAACATATCGAATACCAAAGTTCAATTAGGTAAAAAATCAAATAAATGTCCTCAGTACTCCACTAAT
This sequence comes from Agara belti belti, assembly GCA_018245935.1. Taxonomy (NCBI): domain Eukaryota; kingdom Metazoa; phylum Arthropoda; class Insecta; order Lepidoptera; family Hesperiidae; genus Agara; species Agara belti. Next base: position 2,944 of record DWEM01002741.1, on the reverse strand, counting down.
TATTGGAATTTCATTACACTTAGTGTAGGCAATTAAATAATAAGTGTTATAATACCAAGTCATGTCTATAGACAATATTATCCAGTAGGTAATAAAATTGTAAATATTGTTGAAATATTTCCGAAGATTTTATACAGATGTAAGAAATATATCATCTTTGTTATTTATTTGACATCAATCAAATGATCGTGTTACATAACATTCAAAAAGATTTTTAATAAAAAATTAACACAATATGCCGATTTTTATTTCTATTTACAATACCCTTTAGCACCAATTATGATAGGTAAACAATCTCACGGAGGATTGTTGTTTTTATATTAAATCACATTACCATCCAATCAAGTGATTAGTAATTGCAATATGTGGTACATTTAGGACAGTTCATTAATCTACTATTAAAATATACAATATGTATTTAAAATCCCATTAAAGATGGACAGAAAAGAAAGCAAATGCATTAATCTTACATTTAAGATGTGCTGATATATCCTCTTCAGTGCCACGAACAGTTGTCTCAAGCGTTAAATAAAACTGATTTACATAATGAATTAGATACAGTCAGGAAAAGAAACGAAATTCATAGGACCACGGTACTATAGAGGACAAATGAACGGTTGGTCCTTTAGACCTCAAGATTTTAAATTTTAAATGATCGCGAATTTGTCAAGTTTGCTAACCATTTTGCGCAAATTGCGAAGATACAGTGATAAGAATGCCGTGATACACAAATATGTTTTGTAAGGTTTTACTGATAAGACGTAATCAATTTTATCCATTGCACCAAAATAGGGGGCTAGGTTTGTGCAGTTTAATTTTACAAAAAAACTTTCCCATTAAATTAAAATGAATTATTAGAAAGACAGTGAAAACGACGTTTATTGCTCGATCTGAAAATTTTACTAATTAAAATATGAAAATGAAAAGACGAAGGGTCAAATAAAAATTTAATATTGAAACTGTAATTTAATTTAATGTAGGAATTTAATCGATATAAAGTGGACCATAAATATTTATGGCGTTGTAGAAATGTAGTAAAAAGCGCTCTAATCATGTCTGATTGTAGGAACTTTCTATAAGCTTGCGTTGTATCTGCAGGGTACTGTGAATTTAACATTAATTGTAAATAAGTTATCTCAAATAACGTGCGCTACAACTTTGATTAATGTAAATTTGTCAATGAAAATAATTTTAAGCTAAACGAATAAATGTAGAATAAAATGATAGAGAGAGAGAGTCATCATGTGTAACTTAAAAATTGTATTATTGGACTGATTTTTGAACTTAATTAAAGTATTTTGGCTGAACATGTACGCTTTAACGTTATTATATTATTTAAAAAATTGAAATAAATACCGTCAATGTCAACGCTCACGTTGATCGTCTTACCTTAAAATGTCAATAAGTTATTATACACAGCACACATTGTGTTGCTGTTTATTTTAAATTTTAACAATAGGTTATAAATATCTGTCTTTCTAAATAGGTTAATACTTGCAGTGCATCAGTGGCTTTTATCATGGTCAAAGAAGTAAGTATATAATAGGTAAACTGTTAAGTATCTTCAATATAAAATATATTATTTAATTCAAACGTAATTTGGTACTTTCCGAATGATTGCCTACTATTTATTTTAGAACATGAAGACTTCGATCAGTGAAGACGATGGAGAATCCATAATCAATGAGAACGGAAAGAGATCAGCGGAAGCCGGAGAAGAGGGAAAAAAGCGATTCAGAATTAAAAATTTGTACCGACAGCCTACCATAAACGAACTGAACAGACTTCATGAGACCGAGAGCTTGTTCAATTCAAATTTATTCCGTTTACAAGTGGAAGAAGTGTTACATGAAGTGAAGGTTAAAGAAAAAACCGTCAAACGCTTCCAAGAATGGTTCACGGGTTTTAAGAATCATCTGCTCACAATCCCCAATGACGAAACCGAGTATGACTTGACTGAGAATTTATTGACGAATCATTTAAAAGTTAAAATACCTATGCCTAGTACTGTAAACAGAACAAAAGCTATGTTCAAATTTTACAAGTTCACCGATGTCGAAATTGTCGGTTCATACGCTTTGGGCACGGTGATCAACTCAAAATTGATCGTCGACATACAAATAACAGTTCCAGCGGAAACATATACAAAAAATGATTCAATCAATTATCGTTACCATAAGAAGAGAGCAGCGTACATGGCATACATTGCATCTCATTTGAACAAATACGATGGTATTGAACAAATTAATTATCGGTGGTTAAATGGATACCAGGTGAATCCATTGCTTGAGATAAAGCCGATTGGAAAGTTAGCTAATTGCTTAGCTGTGCGTATAATGCTTGCTTGTGAAGAAGGCGCTTACAAACTGCATAGGTACAGTCCAACTCGAAATAATGTGAGAGAATCATGGATGTTTTTAGAGGACAGTCAGAATAATAGCACCGAAGTGAGTCCGCCAACACCATACTATAATAGCAGCGTTTTGAGAGACCTCACAGCATCAATGAATGAAGAATTTTTGAGAAAAACATTTGAAAATAGCGAGAATCTAAAACAAGCAGTCGTGCTGCTCAAGATATGGATGCAACAACGGAAACTCCAGGTTTCCGGTCATGTTGTCAGTCTGTATGTCGCATATTTGGTGCAATTAAAGAGGATTAACAATATAATGAGTAGTTATCAGATTGTGAGGAATGTTTGGATAGTTCTGAGTGAGTTATATTAATTATTTTTAAGTAGCCTTATATTTAAAATTAAGTTACAATAATAATTGGGATAATTCCATACAGGGCAACCTGATTCAAAATTAGGCAATTGAATGCTTGTGCTATGGTAACTATGGTATGCTGATACAGGTAGATATTGCATCCTGTTTATTATTTTAGACAGAAAGGTGATATTTAGTAATTGAGACTGATTTTTGCTATTATTTTTTACTATACC
>DWEM01002740.1:0-11609 GCA_018245935.1 Agara belti belti | reverse complement strand
GTCTACATCCATCACTCTCTTCATGCATACCCGCCGGTTTCGGAGACTCTTGACCCCTCCATCAGCCAGTATCTGACTCATCAACACTCGCATTGTATATCTGCTTTGTCATTCTTTCATGGACATAAGCATCAGTAGACATAAGCATACATATCTCCATAATACTCACTCCATCGTTTTAACACATCTTGATTGTTTTCAAGAATGGCACCATCCCCAGACTTAATTCTAGTCATTCTGGAGACTGACGATGAACTTCTAGACCTTTTCACTGCCCCCCAAAAGAGTTTGGTGATCGTCTCGAAGTTCCTCGTCGCCCTCTCTTCAGCTTTCATTCTTACTTTCGCTTGCTTTTCATTCACCAAGGCTTTGGTGTCATTCCTGAACCGACGGTATATTTTTTTCTTCTCATCTTTCATATTATCATTCATTTGCAGCGATGTTACATAGTCCAGCTACGCTTTCTTCTCATACCTACTGAGTGGCTATTAATTACCGTGCTTGATATACATAATTGCTAGGTTCTGTAATTAGACTGTACGAGTATAAACCGTGTTACTGTAAAGAGATCTTGAGCTTTGTGCCATAAAACAATTGTTATTCATGAATTTTGTGTTTTGTTCGTTAGGATGGTTTCGGTCACGTGCATAGTAGAATCGACCAGCTAAGTGCTCGGTAGAAGTATCCGCAGAACGCCTATTTGCTCGGCTTATTTGTTTGGGGTACAAACCGCCGCAGAAACCATCACATGAAAGTTTACTTACACCGGAATCATGGATTGTTGAGAAATAGTATTAGCTTCATTTACTAACAATTGTAATAGCACAAACAGTCGCTTAGTACCATGGCATTTATACCACATCTCGTTCTCACGCTGGCAGACAAAAAATTCTTAGACTTGGCGACAAAAAATTCTTAGCCCACCAAAATCTTAAAAAACAAATATTCACAGTAAAATAGGATATTTTCATAAAATGGCATAATTATTGTCATTGTCGTTATCACTAATGTGTATTTTATAACATTAAGATTAGTTAAAGTCTACCACGTTGGCTGACTTGACATAATTGACCGAATAATGTGGAGAAGTTTCGAACGTAAGGTTTCCCTGCACTGTTTTCCTTTATCATAATAGAGGCTGAATCTTAAAGCAGTACACATAACCTTCCTTATAATATTAACTTTAATTTAAAGTTGCTTCAGCAAATGATTTTAAATGCCACAGTAAAGCGCAAATTTGAAATAGACCAAATATTAAGCTGTGTGTCCAATTAGGGATTTCACCAACGTTTCAATGCAATCATGTAAGTAAATATCAACTGTTTACCCAGCGTTCAGTTTCACCTGCATTTATCCTGCGGCATTGATCTCGACGCCAAACGTTGAAACTGTCAGCTTAATTTCTCAATTCCCTCAATCATTGCGTTTTGCTTTGAGGTTTACGTTTGTTGTCAATAAACACCTATCTGTATTGAATTGTGTGTCTATTCATTTAACTAATTGGGTAAATTGACATATGAGATTGCGGGAACAACAGGTGAACTTCAAGTTTTTTTTACGTTAAGAGAGTAACAAACGAGGTGGCACGGGTCACAAGTGGCCAATGCCGTCCATGGACACTTCAGGAGTGGGACTTTTAGTGCGACTAGGCTTAGTTAGTACGTACAAGGCGTTATGGTTGTAACTATGTATAATGAGACTAAGTCAGATTTTGTAGTATTAAACGTTATATTCTTGTAAGATTTCATTATGAAAACTCCACCAATATATCTATCACAGCTTAGCGCTTGATCTGAATGTAGAGGATTGATTGTTTCGACTTAGTCCTCGAAGGAATAATGCATCCGGCACTGATCTAGGGCGTGGACTTCTAGCTTTTTTAATACGTCAGTAGCCTTCGAGAAATTGGAAATAAGAAACGTCACTAATACTATAAGAAGCAGAAGCTGCTGCCTAAACTTCTACTTATTATGTGGTTGAATTTGTCCCGTGGTAACAGAAAATAATTTTGATACAGTGACTAAAATATATGCGGTCAATGATGTGGCATGATATTTTTCATCACCCATATAACGATCACTCGTTTCAACTCGTTTAAATTCAAATTGCAGTTTTGCAAAATCAGAGGCGAGTGTTGAATTTCAAGGTCAGTCGTCTAGAGTGGTTGGCTGAAAACTAAGCCTCGAAGCTAAGCTTTACGTTACATTATCATTTGTTATATTCAGATCGCGGTCATTCTTTTCAATTAATAACGCAAGTAAGAAGAAGTTTAAGAAATAACAATGATAATCGAAAGCTAAAGTCATACGCTTCTCTCTATAAACCTAGACGGCAAAATTTTTCTCGTAAAATAGAGCGATAAAATGAAAATACCCGAGAAAATGTAAATTATATTTACGCTGATGTGGAAAGAGATTAAAAAGGAAATAACGTTTTTTTCTATAAAAAATATTGTTGCCCTCTAGAAATGTCGATTGCAAAAATAAAACGGCTAGTTCATATACCGCCGCGAGAGTATCAGAGAAATATCCTCTGTGAAATGAAAAGGCGATATTCTGATAGCATTAAGCTCGTTGCATTTACTCGGGCAGGGAAATACAAAGTCATTTCCAGTATTTTTTAATCTCTACTCCGTTTGACATGAATTTTTATTACGTGACGTGTTGCATGAATGTTGATTGATGAGTTGAAAGCTTAATATATCAATTTCAACTACACACTGTTTTAACAGACTTAGATAAGCAGTAAATTGAAGAAAAAAATAAATGGATTTAACGTTGTTTGAGTATATTGGCCTCGACGATACTCCGCCACGCTCTTCCAATGCGGATCGATGGAGATACGGATAGCGGACAACCTGTTAACCACCAACCATCTGCCAAGTTAGCTACACGGGGGGCTGGCGTTTGAGTAGATCACCGTTCGCGGCAAATTAATACAAGCCTTGCAGTGCGGTTATCCTTAGGTAATTATCGTTGAACTCCATGGAAGGCAAGGAAGTATGATTACTGTAAATAACAAAATAAATCACAGATAGTTAAAGCGTTACAGGTCCGAGGTATAATATTAATAGTCGGCTATGGGACATTTGAAAACATCGGTGGCTATGTCCGACTTGGTCGGATGAATTTTGACCGAGCAATCACGATTATAAGCAAAACCTCAGTGTGCTTTAGTAATCTGGCTTTACTGTTATAGGGAACACCACCTATTTATTCAAAGGCAACAGGAATGGGACTCTTTGTAATATTAGTCCAGTTATCATTTGTTAGTATTGGTTACTATCCTTGTATACTATCGATTAGAGGTAATGGTCTGGCCTGGATTAATAATAAACTTCACTATAAAACCTTAGAACTTGCGCGTTTAAAAGTCCTTACATTATTTTATTTCTCTCATTGCACGCCATGGAACAATTTGTTTATGTAACCCAAAAGCTAGGAGTTTGTAAAAGACAAATATAATATCTAGCGGGGTCGTGTCCCAGCCGGTTGACGTTGATAAACTGAAGTGAGCTTAATAAAACATGAGAGCAAACTGGTCTCTTGGTTTATACGTTAGAGAACCTGACTGCTAAGCGCGCGGTCGTAGATTCGAATCTCAGCGAAGACAAACATTTGTGTGATGATCACATTTGTTTATTTTGAGTCTATGTGTAGTAAAATATACATGTAAGTATTATAACAACAACTACAAAAACGTACCATCACGCCATGTCCCTAACGGGGTAGGCAGAAAGCACCGAGTTCCAAATATCTGTCCTTGCTAACCTGACGTGCTTCGTATACATTCGTCACTCTCTTCATACATACGCTCCGGTTTCGGAGACTATTGACTGCCTCGTCAGCCAGAGCCTGACCTATTTTATTAGATTAGTTAATATCCATGAATACTGTGCGATATTAATTACATGTATTGAGCTTCTTTCAATAACATTTTCTTTGTTATTCCCTACTCTGTCCGGCGATTAAACACTCGACGAGGAAAAATGTATATTGCATTTTTTGTGATAGTGATCGCTTTGTTGACGTTTGCGGCTAGACAAATGCTGAAAAGAATTTTCATATTCACTTTCCGTAATATTTTATATGTTGGAATATTTGAACGGTTTTATAATGGAACCGCTTGTTATTTGCTTTTAATACATGAATTATTGCTGACACGGTTTATTAATACGTATCGTGTATAATAATTAGTATCGAATAATCTATAAATACAGTGTCATTGGCGTTAATGCGGCCTCCTCTACTCATCGTTCGCTGGTAAAAAATAATGTATGGAGGTTACGAAGCTTTTATATACCGTTATGTTATTAGGTTCCATCAATCTGTCGAAAGTGTCAGCTTTCGAGCGTCGAATGCGCCGAGCCGCGTGATAACGCGGTTAAAGTGTTGCCACAGAGGTACTTTTTTCCCACAATCCCCGTATTCGGGACCAGAGGACAACTACAGTATCTCCTGCCTAGAAGACGACTAAAAGGCTTCAGGGTTGTGGACACCCAGAATGGAAGTGGGCACATTCGTAAAAGCTGTAAACTAACGAAAAAAACAGTATTTCTTTAACGTGAAAACATCCGAAACTCACACGAAACTTTCCTATTCAATTTATAAAGTACCCCTCGAGTAGATCCATCGATCATTGTCAGTTCAGACATTTCATCTGTAACAAATGCGAATTGGCGTTTAGTTCTGTGTTTCGTCGCATCTGTTAAGGTTAGTTGGCCGCTCGTGTGAATTATGCCCGAATTGCTTTGAAATGTTTTGTGTTCTCAACGCCATTTGAAATAAACTAAGTGCATGTTGAACAATCGTAGCGGCTTGGATTAATCATTTGTTCTGTTATTACACGTAATAATTTAACAACAGTAATAGTAAGCAAATTAATTATGGTACACAAGACTAAGATTAACACACATCACAACAGCGCAACAAACTTGTCCCAAGTGAAAGGAGATTTTTTCAAGTTATCGAAGCCGTGGTGAAGACATACCTACCAACAAAACGTATAAATAAAGAGTCAAAGCAACAAGCGCTTTGTGGAAATACGATTTCCTTTTATATTCAGTGAAGCATACCACACTACCCAACAAAGAATTCGTGAAAATATGCATCCATTCTGGTAACGACTACGAAAAATTCAATCAAAAATCATTTAACGTTCGGCGTTTCACACGTTCACGAAAATACTGCAAAAAGAATGAACGAAAACGCAATTCACAATAATTGTGAAGCGAAATTTTTGAGGGATCAGTTAAGTCAAATGGGAGTGAACGTTCAAAGGATTTCAATGCAATAATATTTGTCTAAATAAATGTTTGTTTTACATTTACGAAGAGAGCGAATATAGGATAAACACATATGTGCCGGTTTAGGAGACGCGTGACTGCCCTGTTAGCCAATGTCTGACCTATTTCGTCGAGATAGGAAGTCTTGTCTTGTCTTAAGTCTTGATCTCCTTCGACTCCTACATCAATTGACAATATATTGTGTGTCTGTTTTGTAATTCATTCCACGTGTCCTAATTATCGTAGCAGTCTCGTTCTCATTTTTACTTCAACACTCACTTTTACACAAAACGTCTTTATTACATATAACAAAATATATATATATATATATATATATATATGTATACCGGCCGAATTGAAAACCACCTCCTTTTTGAAGTCGGTTAAAACGCGGTAAGTGAGAGTCAAACAACATAATACGTCGTGATGCCCCATCTCGACTGCACTTATATCCCATACCTCGATACTCAAAATGGATCCGTAAATGAAATCCTAAACATTTTTTGTGCAAAACAGATGAACACACACCGGGCTCCCCGCTGGGAGGAGTTAGCGATGCAACATGAACAGTCGGAGCAGGAGGAGGAAGGAGTAGCATGAAACCGCAGGCTGCGTCGACTAGCGATAATGTCGCAACATCCGAGAGAAACGCAGGTAGATTTCAGTTCACGATTAACAGAATCGCTGAATTAAATACATGGTCGTATGAATTTAATATAATACATTTATTATTTGACATAATATACTGGAACATCTCATACACAACCACCTACGCCATCTTCGGCTAGACGTTGCCTATGGCACGTGGGCCAGACGTCTCATTAATACGCATACAAGATATTTCTAAATTAGTGACATATAAAACACGGCCGGACCAAGTTGTAACTCTGTCCGATCGCTGAACTATCACTCAGTGGGAATGAATGTCAATATTTCCACCCAACTCAATGTAAGCACTCGGTAAGGCTTGCGTCTTAACACAATGTTGCAAGCAACAATGACAGGCTTAGAAACCTACTTAAAAATTTACTGCTCGAAGAATAGAATTTAATACCCACTTTATTTCATTGTAAATGTTGTAGTTACTTATAAGACTTAGTTGAGTTCGGTAACAAAAAACAACGTTTGGTTTTTCTTTATAGAATATTCTGTACATTCTTTGTTACTTAAGCTTTTAAAGATGTTTTACCAAATCTTAAGTGGCCCAGTATTTTTGTAACAAAATAAACATTTTTCGATTTCGAAGAAAAAAGAAATCGGCTGACCTGTTTACGTTACTTTTAGTCGTGTTTATTCAGGCTCAGACGAGACTCAAAGACTCAAAGACTCAAAGGCTAAGACCATGTCTCGCAGCACATTGTACTTTTTACGCTAAAACAAATATTGTTGATTTATGGATAAAATAGGTTCATATTCGTTGCTTAAGTTTGTAAAGACCGTTCTACTTTACAATACAATTTTCAGAGAGATGTGTCTATACCTATGTTTTACTAGCCATTGCACGAGGATTTGGCCGCGTGGTCAAAACCATTTAATTTGTTCACACGTCTTACAGATATTGCGCCTGTAACGGAATCTATGGCGCTTATGGGATGAAAACTTTTTCTCCTGTTGAAATGAGATATTTTATCGGGAAAATAATTGTCCTATGTTATTCTTCAGCTCTTCAACTATCCACTTACGAAAAGCGACATCGATCCGTTGGTCCGTTTTCACGTGAAAGTGGGACAAACAAACAGACAAACAAATGTCTATACTTTTTCTTTTATAACATTAGTATAGTATGGATGACGTCACCATGTAAACATTAACTAAGACCGATGTAATACATATTATTATTAATTGTCAGTATGTCACGTCTTAATGTTACGACACATCCTCCGAAGCTTGAAGCCGATCACGCTTGCCCTGTTTTGTTAGTAATCTATGACAAACCAAGCGAAATTAGGTGCGAGATACTTGTGCAATAATTTTTATATGTTTGATACATTTCAGTGAGCCAACGTCGTGTAGAATGCGGGGGCAGGAAAATACACGAATGTTACAAATACCGGTGCTATTGTATCACCCACACAATTAAATTCCCGTTTTGATTACATTTCACCCAAAACCAACCTGTGGGCGGATCATAGGCAGGCGCATTAATATTTACAGTCTTTACTCTCGAGTCAACTGGTCCTTTTTTCGTAGCTTGCTACGTTTATATACAGTTACTATTACATTTTCTTGAATTACCAAGATTTTAGTTGCAACATAATTTTACAATATTTACATTAAACGTCTTCTAAGAAATGCGACAGTAACATACCCTTCATATCCATATTTATTCACAAAAAAACTAAAAGAATTATGACTCGCCGTGTAACCGCGTCAATGCGAAGTATCACACTTAGAACTGTACTCTCATCTTTAAAACTACATTCGTTACAATTCAACGACGATATCAGATCTTCCTAGAAGAAGGTGTATTCGGAAGACTCTAGAAATTATAATTTGAATAGACGTTCTGTAAAGGTAACAGCTGTTTTACCTCGCGAGAACAGTAGAACGACATCTAAGTATAATCCGCTACTAAATTGAAAATCGCGAGCGCAATAGCTGGTCGTTTTAATTTTAATCAAATCAGCTTTAGTCCCTCGTAACTAAGTTAGATCGTTGTTTAGTTCGTAAAACTATATTCATAAAGCTTTGTGCCATAACGAGTTCAATTGTTTAATTAATGAGATTTGTAAATTTAACTACAATAATATTTCATATATCATTATACAACTGGTGTTTGTGGGTTATTTAAATCGGTTGGTCGTTGATGGGTTATCCCCAGAACAAGCTAGAAATTTGTATCTATTTTCATAAATTCCTCCACCGTTCGACTTAGAACATGTCTGCGTTCGGAAGGAGAATTAAACGAAGACTCCACATGCCTTAGAGAAAGAACGTTTTGGTAAGATCACGGGCATTTTTTAGTATTAAACACGTCGACCGCTACTATAACGGCGCCACTTGCATTCGATTTGTCGCCTAATAATTTAAAACGAGATAAGATATTCTCCCGGTGAGATGTTACTTAAGTCGCAGGTTTGTTGGCGAGCTTTTGTCACCGTTACAGCTAATAACACTTTTAAAAAGCACGTAACATAGAAATAATCTAAACTGCTACGTTATCATTATTTTCTACGACTACTCCGCTTTCAAATTTCTAAGTATTTCATCGAAAGGTATAAATTTGCATTTAATGAGCGGTAAAATAACGTTGTTAAGAATAAACTTTGTGTGACGCAGGTACCTAGAAGGAACAACCGTGAACATTTGTAGGTACTACAGAGATGGTAAAAAAAAACTTGACAAACATTAAAACAGACAAATCGAATACGTAAATAGAATAAAATGGTGGCATGTTTCGAAACAATCGAGTCGTATGGCTCAAACAGTATTAAGAGCTGTGAGCACAAATAAACTGTACTGCTCGACGTTACTCGAATTGCAAAAGCCGACTCACGCAAATGAGATACAGGGAGAGCTAAAACAAACAGAAAAAATATCGAGACTTTTCATAAAATATCGTTCCTCGTTATTTTATAAAGATCGTTTTCTTTTACAAATTTAAAAAAACTAAAAAATCACGCTTCTGCATTGTCATTGGTGCTTGACACGTGTGCAAAATTTCAAATTGATCAGATTTCTAGAAATCGGTGAAAATTGTGCTCAAAGATTCCGTTACATACATACATACATACAACTGAAGCTAATAAAAGCGTGTTAAAAAGGACAAAAACTTCAGTGATGAGTGCAAATGTATTTATTCTGTTTGGATGTGAAATGATGTTTAATTTTAGAAATACATATATACATTTATTTTATTTATTTATTTATTTTGTCAATAGAACGGATTTCTCCAATTACACTAATGAACACAGAAATTACATTAAAGACTGAAATATAAATTAGAACATACATACATGTATGATTGTGTTTATTAGCTGTCTGGTCACCATGCCACAAGCTCTGCCTAGTTTAGAAATCAGATGGCTGTGCGTGCGTTGTTCCAGTCAAATTACATACTATTATTATTATTATTTCTTGCTTACTTACACTTCCGGGATCACTTTTTCCAGCGCATATATTGCAGCCACATTGTGTACACGGTTTCCTAGGATTATCTCTGCATGTGTAACAGGTGATCGGTACTGACCCTGTAAATTAATCTTTACTTTGTATGTTTGCTCATCTTGCTAAATCTAATAGGCAGATTTAGACAAATCTTTTTTTAAATTGTTAATGGTTATCAGAGTCGAAGAGATACTTTTTACGGCGGAAATGTCGCACCTACATGAAAGTTCGAGCGGTGCCCTATAGAAAAATGCATGATAAATAATGCAGTTCTTTCCAATTGCAAGAATGAAATAACTTCTCATTACCGCAAGTGTTGTTTTACAGACTGATAGTATGATGTGATAGTAATTCAAGAAGTCAGCCCTATACAATGTATGCTAGCTTAAAATATTAACTTACATAGAAAAAAAACTTACGTTTCTCAGGTATTGTTTTATATTCCACATTGTACCTTTCGGTTCGCATTTCTATAGGCATGGGTTTTTCTATAACATATATCTTGTCATGCACTTTAATTGTTGTATCGTCTTGAGGCAATGTGTCCATTCCCAAGTACAAGGTGCCGAGCAATTTGTATGCACTACGAACTTTTAGTACCTTGTCAACTTTGAAATCATACCTGCAGAATGGGAATTAAAATGAATCTACTCCAAATAAACATGGCTTATCAATCAATGATTTCAATGCAAAATGTGTTCAATAGAACAGGTATAATCTTACCAATAACCCTTTTCTGATGGCATATCTATGTTGTGATTTATCATGACAATGTCCCCAGCTTTCAAATTTTTCACATCCACTGCAACTCGTGCTCTGGGTCTTATATTATCAACATTGCAATACACACTATCTCCATCACTAAAATAATAATGAAAAACAATATTATTTCTTTCTTCTGTAAAAATATAATTTAAAAATCAGAATACATAGCAATAATTGTTATTACTGAACAACATGTGTGTAGTAGAAAAATTTAAATTACTAAATGGAAAATATATGATCAAAAATATATGCAACATACATAGTATACAAATGTATGTTGCAAATGAACAAGTGACAACACAAAATAGACAATACTCACCCTGTATCTAATTGAACTTGAAACAATAATTTCCCTTCATTTATCTGAGATTCCATGTAACTATTATGTTTGGTTATCTTCTTTTTGGCATTTTGAATCTGGTGCTTTGATTTTGTACTACTGCTACTAGATTCTTTGATTTGATTTTCACTTGTACCAGATGACTGTGCATCATCATCTTTTGAAAAGGTTTTGTGTACAATTCTAATAATCTTCCCTGCGTCCCAGGCTCCAGTAAAGGCTGTCCTTATGTCCACTAGATCATTAATATCATATAAAGTACTTGTTGCATCTGAAAAATTTTAACGATGAATGTTTTTGACTACACTAGCTAATGGAACTATTAACAGTTGTACATTTTTATTAATGTTATATGATTTCTTAAGTTGTAATAACTGCACAGATTTGGTGTAGGCAATGTATAGGTTTTGTAAGTATAACACTAGGATTGTAAATAATCAAGAACTATAATTGTTGCAGTATGACAATATTATAATACTCAAATTAATGTGGTGAATACCTAATAATTCACAAAAGTTTTTGCGATGTAACTAAGAGCTATAACCAAACCTGTATAAACTATTTTTGCATCTTGCAACTCTGTGCTCAAGTCATCAACAACCATTTCATTAACACACTTTTCTTTTTCCGTCTTCTCAGTTGGTTGTGTTGATATAAACATTTGGATAACATCATTATATTTGATACCATAGTCATAGAAATTGTATCCATCCTCCAACTGCAAGTAATGAAATTAATGATATTGTTAATTTAGTTGCTACTTGTTAACTGATTTTTTGATGAATTGAAAACTTTTGCCTGACGGTTTTTGGTTGTACATAGCACATATTTACATTACCCAAACAAAAATTTCAATACTGAACTACAGAAGAAACAAATATGTCTTATTGCATATATGAGCTTTTAAGAGCCATTATAGAAATTTAAACGACAAACATAAAAGCTACCATATAACAATTATTACTTCATAAATGAATATCTGAAAGATCCATAAATAATTTAACCCTCTTTAGACATTTACTGAAAATTATTATCTACTAGCTTTGCCCGCGGCTCCGCCCGCGTGGAATTCAATATGTCACAAAGTTTTTCCCGCGTAAATAACGACCCCGC
>DWEM01002739.1:0-11610 GCA_018245935.1 Agara belti belti | reverse complement strand
ACTAATGAAACAAAGTGGTCTTAATTATCTTCCATATTTATTATTCAAATGTTTCCCAAAGTATGACACTTGAGATCTGTTGTGCCAATGTAATCTCATTATAACAAATAATTACACATATTAAAGTGTCTCCTTTGATTTGCATCCATAGTTAGTTTCATCTATACTTTTCCTTTCAGCCTCTAAACATGATTTTGGATGATGGCGGAGATTTAACTAACTTAGTACATGAAAAATACCCACATCTTCTGAACGGTATTAAAGGACTTTCCGAAGAAACTACAACCGGTGTACATAATTTATATAAAATGTTTAGAGAGGGTACCTTAAAAGTTCCAGCATTTAATGTAAACGATTCCGTTACCAAGAGCAAATTTGATAACTTATATGGCTGCAGGGAGTCTTTGCTGGATGGTATCAAAAGAGCAACAGACATTATGATAGCTGGAAAAGTGTGTGTAGTTGCAGGCTACGGTGATGTCGGCAAAGGGTGTGCGCAAGCTTTTAAAGGATTCGGAGGAAGAGTTATTGTGACTGAGATAGACCCAATAAATGCTCTGCAGGCAGCAATGGAAGGGTATCAAGTAATTACAATGGAAGAAGCGGCAGAAATAGGACAGATATTTGTAACAACCACAGGAAACATAGACATAATTTGCAAGGAACATTTTGTGCGAATGAAGGATGATGCTATTGTTTGTAACATTGGGCATTTTGATTGTGAAATTGATGTTGCGTGGTTGGATAAAAATGCCAAAAAGGTAAACATTAAACCACAAGTTGATCGTTACAAACTTGAAAATGGAAACCATATAATTGTACTTGCTGCTGGCAGATTAGTAAATTTGGGATGTGCTACTGGCCATTCGTCTTTTGTTATGTCTAATTCTTTCACCAACCAAGTTTTGGCTCAAATTGAACTATGGACTAAACATTCAACTTATCCCATTGGTGTTCATACACTGCCTAAAAAATTGGATGAAGAAGTGGCAGCACTTCATCTGGATCATCTTGGAGTAAAGCTCACCAAACTCACTCCTAAACAAGCAAAATATATTGGAGTTCCTTTAGAAGGACCATACAAACCAGATCATTATAGATACTAAAACTGTCTTTTTTCGTTTTATTTTTGGCAGAATATTTGCAAATCATATTTTATGGTGTTTCAAGGGATCATAGAAATCAATGAAAATAAATAAATAACTCATTATTAAAAGTTGTTGTTACCTACGGCTTCGCTCTAGTGTTATTCACACGTCATACCATTATTGAGCCTGTACCGCCATCTGTAGTGCTTATTTTATTAACACATGTTTTCCTGTAAAGATTAGATATTTTTCTGCAAAAAAATAGTAGTGTATGTCACTATCCCACCCTTCAACTATCTCCCTAACAAAAATCACTTCGATGCGTTGCTCCGACTTGACGTTAAAGAAGAACAAACAAACAAATAAACTTTCGCATTTATAATATTAGGAAGTATGAAGAGTACAGATTGAATGCATCCATAAATGCACATAGCTAAGTCAGTTACTGTCAATTATTCACTTTTTACAACAGCTCTTGTTCTTCTTGACTTAGTGCTGTTAATGACAAAGAAATATCAAATATTCAAAGGGAACACAATGCAAAGGTATTCCTGGTGCACTATTGGCCGATAGAAATTGCACTGTTTGTAAGAAACTGGTTAATCAATTGGTGCAGATTGTAACATAAAAATGGAAACTAGATTGTGTTTTGATCTAAGCTTATGTTTGCATGATTGATAACGGTAATAAAATTGACAATGAACAAAGACTAATGTTAGAAAACAATGAAGATTGTTGATGTTAACATAGTTGAAGAATTACTATAAGAAGTAATAATACTTTGGTATGTAGAGATGCTGGTTTGTGGTTTCCTATTTTTGATTCTGCATTAAATTTGGTGGGTTTGTACTACAAACTTTGTAGTTGATAAACATATTATTTTAGAAACTTGTTATGTTCAAGAAAATAGACTGAAAGTCAGTTGAAAACATTGAAAATCATCTGTAGAACTGTGTTAACTATAAAAATCTTATGACAATATATATTTTGACTTTTATAGAATCAATGTCATGTATTAATAACTCTTGCATCAATGTTCATGTAATGTACTTAATTGTGTAAATAAAATAAATCGTTTTAAATAAAATGTTTTATTCTATGATAAAATTTGTTTTACACTATGGCATATGAGTATTAGGATGCATAAAATTCTAACAATTCATTATCTTTTGGTTTAAGTATGCATTTATCTTTTAAATTTACAACCCATCCAGGTTCTAAGCCAAAAAATATTTGTCTTGGGTCTTTTCTTTCAAACATAAATGTGTGATTTTCTAATTGGGGAATTTGATAGCCATACTTTTGGGCTAATTTTAACCTTTCTTGAGATACTTTTTCTGGGTCAGCTAAATAGCCTCGTGATGCAGGACTTGTATAGTACTCTATAAGATCAGGTGGGGGAATCATCCTTCTTGGAATTGCTTGTCCTGTTTCAAAAAATTTCTTTGGGTTCTTCAATAGAAAAAGACTGTGTGGATCATAATATGCTGTAATTATTGTACCTCCATTTCTCTCTACAGCTGCTATAACTTGTTCACTCGCCCATTGAACTTCAATATTTACTTTTGCTACAAAAATATCAGCTCCCTCATCTGTTAGATGCACCCCGAAATGTTTTTGATCAGGGAAAATATTATAAACGCCTGATTTGATAATACTGGCTATATCCACAGGCTTGATTGTGTCTACGCGATTTTTATCAATTAAGCTTTGCAACTGGTGTAATGACATTGGTGGATATTGTCTTCTATGGCTGCAACAAAGTAACATGCTTGTGATGCATTTAAACTAATAAACTTTATAGATACCTGCTAGCTAATACTTACTGGTGACTTCTGTAATAATGCTCTTGGGGAAAACGAAGGTAGAATGGATTGTTGCCAGTTTCATACCCTAGCCGCATGTAGTTCTGTCTTTGCCCTGAGCCTTTATTGCCAGCTCCATGTTTGTCTCCGCCATGCTGTCCTCTACCTCTCTTTTGCTGGTAAATGAGAAAAAGTAAGATAAATCAAAAACAGAACTGAATGAAAATTGAAAATTTCTCGCTTTTTGTAAGCTACCATCCTGCGGCCACTGCGACTTTTTGTCATAGTTACTTTTTGGCTTAGTTGACGGCAATGAAGATATTGGGTATGCACTTACTGTGCAAGACAACAATAGGGCGAAAAATTCTGTCGGAAATCGAAAGAATGTCTACAGAAGCCAATTCGTGAATTGGCTGATAGACACAACATTTTTGAAAACCGTTTCGCAACGGAATGAGTAATTTTGGTCGCCCAGTGTCGAAGTGAGCGGAAGGTCGGCAATAATAGGCGACAGCAATAGTCACTGTGACAAAAATCGAAGTGTCTAAGACAAATAGACTATTTATTTCCCTGATACTATTCGGATACATTAAGATTTAAGATGTAAATATTTTTTTAAGGTAGTCCTGATGCTTGATAATCTGAGAGCCTTAAAATGCGTTTTATTACGCAGCACTGTCAGACAACTTATGAATTTGTAACAAACTAAATAGTTCAGCTTGAGTTACTATCAATGCAAATAAACTGAAACCACATGAACAGCTGTTGCATCCTAGAAATCCATGGCTAAGAAAAAGCTCAAAAACAAATTGTTCTAATGTTAGTTTCAATTAATTTAAATTGAAAATATGAACGTATAAGTGTTGTTAAGAGGTGCTTATATATTTTAAGTGTATACAACAAGATCAAAAGAAACACTTACTGTTACTTTAGAGCCAGGATTATCACGAATATTGGCAAGCGATATTCGTGGCAATGATCTCATCATTGATAGCGCCTTTTCCGTAATCTGACGGGATCCCATATTTATATTATGATTACACTTCTATAGTGAAAAACTAACAGACTTTTTGTAAAGATATATTAATTGTTTTGAGAAAAATTGTAAATTTTTAGGTTAGATTTACACAAGCCTCTCTTCAACTTTGTTGTTACGAATTAGTATTGCCATTGCTATCTAATTTAAGTCAAGTATTTGGATTCGTATCAGTAGTTATAATAATTGTTTCGCGAATGAACAGCCATTGGTATTGTACATGTTACAAAACAAACTAAAATTACTCATATTATAAGTATAATGTATGCCTGATATTATGCTGTTAGCTGGTTCGAGTTTTATTTTTTATTGTTAGCACCAAAAAATCCAATGACAACAGACTACGAATATCGCTGTCAGCTGTCAGATTTCTCATCTGACAGCTGACATGACAGTGGTCTATGTGGACTGAAATCCCGGATATAAACTGAAGTTAGTATAGTGATAAAATAATAAAATTACAGCGGAAATGAAAATAGTGATAGTATACCTACTTCTAACCTAAAGCAGTAAAGGCCTTAAGTAGTCTTGCCTAATCTAACAGGTCATTTATTTTAATATCAATCGGTATTCTTAACACTGAAGGAAAACATCATGAGTAAACCTGCACACCTTGGAAACGTTATAAAAATTTATAATGTTGTGAGGTGTACGAAGTCTGCCAATCCGCATTTGGCCAGCGTGTTAGACTAAAACCTAAAACCCTCCTACTGGAGACCTGTGTCTAGCAGTCAACCAATAAAAGGGTCGACAATACCTACCTCAATTTAATGTCTATTGCAATTAGTTAATAAAATCCAGTTATACATTTTCAGTGTAATTGAGCATAATATTAAATATTATTTGTGTTAATTATTTAAATACTTTTTTATAATTATACCAATTGTTTAACAGATACATGAACACATCTTAGGTTTGAATGAAAATATAATCATGGAATCTATGTATAATAATCCTATTAGACAAAGAATCAATAAAATTTTTGACAATCATATAATAACCGACAACAGTGAAGCTCTATATACTATTTCGGGCTTATGTTCGTCTAATTCAGCCTATACAAGAAGGATTTTGGTCAATGAGATTGAGAAAAGAGATTTACTTGTTAATAAAGCCATTCTAACAGAATACAATAAAGTCAAAGAAAAACTGCAAACATTATGGGATTCTCTTGCATCTTTAGATGCTTCTGTAAAAAACATGTCTAACAAATTGCAAGAATCAAAAACTAAAACTCATCATATAATATCTCAGACAAACAAGTTGAAGGATGATAATAATAAAACAAAAAAAAAATTAATATGGGCAAATGCATTTGTGAAAAATTTTGAGTTTTCAGCAGAACAAGCAAAATCTATTCATATTGTTTCCCCATTGACTGTCGATTATTTTACAAATCTTAATCAAATAGAAAAATTGAATGATAACTGCAAAACACTTGTAAAATGTTGGTATCAAACACCTGCTTTTGACATCATGGAGATGATAGGACTGCAGCAGGAAATAGCCATTGAGAAGTTATACCATTGGACCATAGGTGCATGTGTCAGTGCTGATTCTCCAAATAATGCACTAATCCCTAAGGCATTGGCAAAATTTGTAAACAGGCAAGTACTGTTCAGTAATATAATCGATGAATATTGTACTGCCCGAAAAGCAAGAATTGTACAGTTATTTATTGATGTGTTGACTAAAGGTGGGGATAATGGTTCTAAGCCAATTGAATTCTATGCTAATGATGTTAAGAGATATATTGGGGATATGTTGGCCTGGGTGTATCAAGTGATACCACTTGAGAAAGAAAACCTAGTCACTCTGTTGAAGTACTGTGACATGCCTGATAAAGATGCTAAAATCACAACTGCATTGACAAGTATAATGGAAGCTATGTGTCCATTGCTCAAAGTGAGAGCAGAACTTATTTTGAAGCCTGACAAAGACCCTTTAGTTTTGTGGTCTATCACTAATCTGGTTATTTACTATAGGGACACTATACAATCCCTTATTGGTAAAGGTCATTTAATTGACACCTTTGAAGAGTTGTCTAGGAAGAGTGAGGAGGTTTTTATAATGACGCTGGATATTAAAGTGCAGAAAGAATTGAGTCATGGAGTCAAAGCACCACCTCAAGATTTGAATCCATCATTTGTTGTAACTGATTTAGTCAGTTTTCTTCGTGATTTAATGAGTGTAACAAACAACGTTAATAATACGGACAAGAAAATCATAATAACTCATATTTTAGATCCACTATTGCATGCAATTAATGAAACTGCTTGTCATTTGAGTTCCACAGACATGTCAGTGTACATGTTAAACTGTATTTATCATATACAGTGCACTCTATCACTGTATACTATTTTAGATGAATACAATGAACGACTGCAAGCTCAGTCTGAGGCTCAGATCGATACATTGACATCTGAGCAAGCAAGTTTTCTGGTAGCAAATCTGAACATGGGACCGATATATACCATGTTGCAAGAAAAAATCAATGGTCCACTATCAGCGATACCAGGAATGGACACAACAACTTTGAAAACATTTTTAAACAAGTTTGACATGTTTCTGGTGACACCCGACGTATACACCTTGCCACAGTTGAATTTGCTAATAAGTCAAAGTCATAGATCATTAGTAAAGAAAAGATCATTTGAAGTGATACTAGCTATCTATCAACAGCTGCATCAAGCGATTCACGATCCTTCTAATGGGTACATTGAGCCACTAGCTATAGTGCGTAGGACTCCTGAAGAAGTGAAAAAGCTACTTATATTATCTTAATGAACATGGATACTGTTATGAAAATATGTAATAATGCTGATTAATAAAGTTTTATTTGAATTAGCTTTTTTTCTATCTTAAGCGGAACCGCCTTGCAAGCAAGCACTACCTATTTGCCCACAACAATAATAATAATAAATGGGAATAATTTCACACACAAGCTAGGTAATTCAATGAGTGTTATGGTAACTGGACAGCTGATTAACATACATATAATACTGATATAGATATTTTTATTACAACCAGATAGAACAAACAAATCTGTTTCGATCGAACGTTCCCATGCAGGACACAAATGTTTGTCCTGCGTGGGATCGAACCCACGACCTCCTGTTTTGCAGTCAGGCTGAGGTCTCTAACTACTTGACCACGAGGCCAATAGGATGCTTTTCGTTAAATTGGTGACCACTCATCAATAATATCAATAATTATTCATTATTATTATTATCATTATTATTATTATTATTATCAATAATTATTAAGTTATTCCAGTGCTATTGCATGGAAGGTTTTCAGAACCTCTTAATTTAGCTAGTTTGCAGTTCCACCGCTCGGTTTATTATAAAATTGCAGTTTACGAATATGGCTTACGTACATAGCTTAATATAGAAATAAGCGAATTATGTATATAGTTGTTTCAATATTACAGTGAATGGCTTATGATAATATGCAGTGTATTACTTTATTCTATGGCTGGACGTATACGACATCACCATTACCTGTAATGTTATTTCAAAAAATCTCATAGGTTAATTTGACATTGACAGGGTTACTATCAATATAAGCGAATGAAAGCAAAGTTAAAGCACTAGTGTAAAGAATCAGTTTTCAGATCAGAGCAATATGTCAATAAGTTTATTATCTTCAGTATCTATATCTACCTTTCGTTAGTTCTACACTTAACTTAACTTACATGAATTTACCTAACGCGTTATATAAAGTATTGTTTAAAAATTTTAGTTTACGACCACTTTTTATACACAAAATGGCTAAAAGTTCCTTTGAATACGTAAAGAATTTTGAATCAGATGATACTCTATTGCCAAACTCGTGGATTGTCGTGAGACTGGATGGCAAATGTTTCCATAAATTTGCAGACGATCATAATTTCTACAAACCGAATGATTTGAGAGCATTAAATCTCATGAATTACGCTGCCTTCACTGTTCTTAGAGAGTTTCATGATGTTCTCATGGCCTTTGGACAAAGTGATGAGTATTCGTTTGTATTTAAAAAAACTACCACACTTTATAAGCGGCGAGCAGCAAAATTATTGACCACTATAAATAGTAAATTTTCAGCTTCTTATGTATATTATTGGAATTTTTTTTTTAATGATGTTCCATTAAAATATCCCCCAATATTTGATGGGCGTATTGTTTTATACCCATCAGAAGAGAATCTGATAGATTATATGAAATGGAGACAGGCAGATGTGCATATAAATAATTTATACAATACTGCTTTTTGGACATTAGTCTTGAAAGGAAATCTTACTCCAACACAGGTAACATCAGGAAGTTAGTTAATATATTTTATTTGTCTTTTTAAACATATACTAAATGTCATTTAATTGTTGCAGGCTGAGAAACGCTTATGTGGTACTGTATCTGCTGATAAGAATGAAATATTATTCAAAGAATTTGATATAAATTATAATAATGAACCAGAAATATTCAAGAGGGGTACCCTTTTATTGCGAAAAATGGTTGATGTTGTGGCCACAAGCAAATCATTGGTTGTGATTGTAGATACTCATGATGATATGCTGAAAGATAAGTTTTGGACAGAACACAATAGTCTTCTTATGAATAAAACTAAGCATGTCTTAAAGTATGAAGGTCCTGTAACAGATATCATAAATGAGCAAATACATAGCAAAGGAAAAATTAATGTAGAAAATGATTATTAATGGTATGTTTTATAAACACGATTTTGTTTTAACATCAGGTTGTAAAATAAAACAAATTTTTATTGTAACGATACATATGTTTTATTGGATCTAATACAATTTATATATTTAAAGACTAAAATAATAATCAATGTGTTTTCCACAAATTGCTCCTCGAAAGTGGCTAATTTAGTGATGTCTATATATCTTATGGGCTTGGGCAGCTAAGACTATGTTTACTTGGAAACATGGATCATAAATTAATTCTGCCCTAGATGTTAAGCAGAGGTTATATTAACATACTTGTATATTACATGTCATTTGGTGGAGTACCATGTTCATAGAAAGAACCCAACAAGATGTTATTAAACAGATATACTAGAGACATCTACATTTATAATGATAAATTATATCAATGTTCAACATTTAACTACATCAACATTAACAATACTACAAAATATTCTTTAATAAAGCATTAAAATCTTGACATCTATTATACATTTGTACAATTTTCAATGCATTTTCTTTAGGAAATAAATAAAGCTAACTTGGTGGTCCTACACATATTTACAAGGATGGTTATTGTTAAACAATTTAATGTTGTCATACATTGAAGCAGCGGCATAGAGTACACTTCAGGGCCTCTACAAATACAGGAGCGATATACACCCATTAATGGTAGGACATACATATTATTTCTAATGACAGAAATATAATCTCCCAAAAGGTTTTATATAATACATTTTCTAATTATGGGTGTTTTTCAATATTATTTTGTTAAATTTATACAGACGTTATATGGAATGTACGTATATAAATATTAATGCACCAATTGAAAAACAATAGGAGTTATACAGTTAGATAATTCTATATAATTGTATAAACATAATTATAATGAAAATTTTCCAAACAATAAATTAACATTTGCTTTAGTGCTGTTTTTGAAATCACAATTGTATTATGTACAGAGCAAAGAACATTAAGTTAATATCCATGTTAAATAAAGCGTTTCATATAGTGATGCCGACTTAGAAAATGGGAATGTAGTTGTCAATCTTAGCTCGGTGTTTCTGGGCAACACACTCACTGATCCATACCACATTTCGGCATTCTTGCTCTTTCAGCTTGAGGTACGAATAAAACACCCCAAAGTGGAACTGCTGCAGGAATGCATGCACATTAAGACTCACCTGCAAATAAATATTCATGTCATACATAAAGAAATGTAGAATATTATGACAATTATAAAATTAGTTTTAGCTATTCTTAATTTTTACCTCATGTTCAAAGAACTTATCTTCCAAAGTTTTGTCACCAACATTATTGCCAGCTCCTTCGAATAATGCAGAATATTCTGCATAATACTCGGCAACTGCCTTCACTTGCTCATAGTCATCAGCTCGGGCCAAAGCGGCCAAACCATCGGGATTTAGTTTACCACAGCGAGGGTACAGTTTGGCCCTGTCATCTTTGGACAATTCAGTTCCAAAGGAATTGATGGTAATGATAATAGCACGACGGTCAGCTTCAAACTGAAATATTGCTTATGTAAATTTCTTTTTTGACATAAATAAAATAGGTAATAAGACTTGGGTGATTTTATCAATTTTATCATTATGGATGACAAATATCTCACATTACCAAATTAGAATAAACAATTTCAATGTCAATTTTTGTACTTGTAATGTTTTCGTCTACAATTTTAACAATTGCAATTAAAACAATCATTTCATTATCACCATTATACCAAATGCTTGTAAGCATTTAAGAACATGATATAGAAGTTAAACATGCTTTGAGCTCACTAATTACAAGCTTAAATTTATTTTTGTCTATATTGAAATCCTTAGATATATACATAGTAGTGGTACACAGTTAACTTGTAAACGTAATTAAAAATCATCAAACTTGGATGAAAAATGAAAGAGTTGAAATTTCAGGAATAGTATTGTTGAACAATGATAGTTCTTAAGCTTAAATTCTTAATCCACTGTGTATTTATACCATCAAAATATATAGAAATGGAAGTATTTCGTTGTATTAGAATTATGTAATGTCGATAAACTTACAGCCAAAATTTCACACATGACATCAGCAGTTGTTCCGCCAATCTGCTTGCAGAATTCATAGAAGGCTTCCAAGTAAGCTTTGTACAAGGTGTTACGGATAATCTCAATATTCATTTCATCCAAATCTTGCTCGCTGATGCAGTCCACGAAGAATGGAGCCAGGGGTGTGTCCACAAGAACAGCATTATATAGCTCAGCTGGAGTGGCCGCTACATGGATGGCTTCCATCTGTTCAAAGGAACCCAAGGGATGGCACTTGGGAATCAACTCAGAAATAGGTCTCTGGTGCAGAGTGCCAGTAATGAGCAGAATGATGTTATCGATCATGTAGCTGTAAGTGATGAAATCCAGGAAAGTGGACATGGGTTCCACAGAGTGATTCCTGAGATGCTGAAATTCGATAACGAGTTTCTCGCGAAGCTTGTCATCGATAGTTGACACAGATAGAGGACTTGGCTCATTGGCCAAGAAAGTTCCATAATCGGTGCCTTGCAAATGAAGCTTCAAATCTGAAAATTTAAACTGCCTTAGAAGAGTGTATAAATCGTAGAGTAGCTACTTGCAGGACTATTTATTTAGTTTATACAGAATTGAATAAGCTGTCGCTACCAGCTATTTAGTATACTTCAATTATATTTTCTCTACAAACTTTTCCAAGAATAAAAGCATGTCAAATAAAGCTTATATGATACAACTCATTAAATAATTAATATTTACAAGAATAATATGGGCGAACAAACCTTCCAATGTCTCGCACTGCACCAAGTTTAAGTAGTCGGACTGCCTCAGAATACCACATTTAAAACCACGGCACAATCCCTCCAAATAGCCCGCGTCGATATTGAAAATGCACCCCTTCATTGCGGATTATTCGCTCCTTCAATTAATTCGGTCTAAATTTATTTACCACAATGTATAACGCAATGGGTAAAGGAGG
>DWEM01002738.1:0-11611 GCA_018245935.1 Agara belti belti | reverse complement strand
ACACACACACACACACACACACACACACACACACACACAAATCTTTCCTCTTTATAATATTAGTATAGATATAGATAAAGAGTAGAGCTTATTCAGATTCCGTGGAATGAATACCTCCTACTGCCTACATTAAATGAGCTCGTAGTCAAATGCAAGCCTATTTAGATCTTTACATATCTAGTACCTATATCTTTTTTCATATAAAAATACCTCGTTAGTAAAATTTTTATTTCGCATCGCATTTAAGTAAATACGCATATCTAATTTGGAAGATATTAATAATTTCACATAATGATCGTATAAATTTTCGACTGTTTCAAATGATGTACCCGTGTTTACCGTTTGTATTCTCACATTGTTCCGTCAATCAACCCTCTCCGTAATTACTGCCGTAAGCTACACATAGTTGTTATGCTCGTACGAAATTACGCACAACTACCTCTCAGAAACTCGTGCCCAATCTGTTGACAAACTTTGGGTTTTCCAACTTCTATTAAACTGTTCTCAACTCATCATATTGGCCGTTAAACTTTTGCTTGTAATCTTTTCTCTTTCGTTGTCGGGTGAATTTCTTTTATTATCAATTTTATTACTTTGTTTTACAAGTAATATTCACCGTATACTTTATATCTTTAGCGTCATTACATACTATACTTAAAATATTTCATTATATTTTGTGTAAATGGATGTTTCTTATGCACTTACTGTATAATAAATTAAAAGAATTATTGACATATTTTATGGAATATTATTTTAAATATATTTTATAACCCTAGTAAGATAATTGTCTTATATTACTTTCAAACCTATATATAAAAATACTCATAATAAAATTACATTTGACCAAAAAAAATGTGGATCCTTTTAATGGCGTTTCCTATGAAAAGGCTCATATATTACTTCGTAAGTAACGTTTAAACCTCCAAAGACGCAAACGTCTTCACCCTTATCGAGTGTCAGGGCGTCGAAAATCTCGTTACCAGGTAATCGACGGCTCCGAGTTGAGGTCATTCAACTGCAGTTTCCCGCACACGACGCACTGCCTGGCAACCGGGGAAATCATGATTTCCACGATGGGCGATAAGGATGAAAACGGAAAGGGGGATTTCGTGCTCATCGATTCGAAGACTTTGGAAGTGACAGGTGGGTGTGGATGCGTCAAAGTGACGTAGGGAAGATTGCTTTATACGCATCAGATGTAAAGTACCTACGCTTACATCTCTAGATTTCATCGTTCTGATTTGTTATACTTTCTCGTAGGGTCTTGGACAAAGGGCAATAAATTGGCGAACTTTGGATATGACTTTTGGTACCAACCTTACCATGATGTTATGTTCGCTTCTGAATGGGGTTCACCGAAACATTTTAAAAGGTACAATTGTCATATATAATCTTTTTTGGTAATCATACAGGTTTGTTTTTTTAGTTTGTTATATTTGTTAACACAGTAACGAATTAGGAGGCATCCATCGCACGTAGCTTCTCCCGCCCTTTAACGTCTGTCACTGATCTTAGAAAGGATCTTAGGAAGGAGGATCGTATGAATAGAACTGCTAGGGATAGTTAGTTACTTAAAGAGACGTTGCTACTCTAGAGTAAATAAGATTTTGTTTGAATGTTTTTCTTTATATTCAGTGCCGTTATCTTATCATAATTTTAGTTTTATCTTATAATTATTTACTTATAGCGGTTTCCATGCCAACGACATTCCGAACTCAGAGCGATATGGCACATCGCTTAATGTATACAAATGGTCAACACGAGAGCTACAACAAGTGATAGACTTAGGCAAAGAAGGGTGCGCACCGTTGGAAATCAGATTCCTACATGAACCCAAATCCGCGCAAGGATTTGTAGGGTGCGCCGTCGAAGCCAACGTTTACAGGTAAGAGATTTGTAAGGACAAGACTTGTGTAAGATCAGTTTATTACGGAATTTGTCCAATACATTGAATATAGAGGTACCTTTCTCTTAATATCATTCTAATTTGCAAACGATCTCTTTATTTTCACATCGTATTCTAGATTTTACAAAGGGACGGATGGCACTTGGAATGCTCATAAAGTTATTGATATACCAGCAAAGACTATTTTAAAGGACAACGTGGAAACCCAATTGAATGGTATCATTTCATTTAGTTACACAGTGAAAATATTGCATCGACATATTTATTGTGCCTACTTGAAGATTGCGATTTATCAATTTAGATCACAAATTAATATTTCATTATTTTCATATAATAAAGTAGATATTTTCATCAAATACTTTAACTTTTTAAATAAATAAATAAAGTTGTATTAGATCGCAAAAAGGCACTTAAAATAATTTTACAAGTAATTGACTATTGAAGACTGCTTGTGACTTGTTCGAAATTAACTCTTAATCATCCTATTACACTTTGTTATTCGTAGCGCTGTTTCATCTTTTGCTTTGTTCGTGGCAACATGACAGTTCCATTAACTTTTTCTCTAGGTCTCATGTCGGATATTCTTCTCTCGTTGGATGATCATTATTTATATTTCTCGTGTTGGTTGCACGGGGACGTAAGGCAATATGACATTTCGGATCCCAAGAACCCTAAGCTCACAGGTCAAGTTCACTTGGGCGGACAAATAGCCAATTATGGACTCACAGTCATCGAAGATAAGGAGTTAAAGGCAAGAATTTCTCATTTTCACGAAAAGCGAATAACGATTTGAATTAATGCCTCGTGACTTCACAGAATTACCTTTTTGCTGTGTCAGTATTTTCATTTGTGTTTTGCTCGCTGTTAAATTACTTTTAACGTTTCATGTAATACTATTGGCATTTTGCTTTGCTATTAAATATTTCACTTAAATCAATGGAAATATTAACAAGTTTTGCCATATGCTTACAGGTTCGTTCACCGTTTATTTTGAGTACCTACAGTTGTTAACGTATTTGTACGTCTTCATTTCTTGCCATTTCGTACCTCCATACAAATTCTAAGTATTAACATCAAGAGAGTTTTATATTTTGTTTTCTATTTTATTTTCTCTTGTAGGAGCCGGCGAAGCCAGTGTTTATTAAAGGTAAACGACTGTTTGGAGGACCACAAATGCTACAATTGTCTCTAGATGGAAAACGGTTGTACGTGTCAAGTTCGCTCTATTCCCCGTGGGATAAACAGTTTTACCCCAAGATGGCTGAGGAGGTAACAAAATTTCGAAACAAAGTGACATTACTTGATGACAGTTTTTTTGTAGGAACGTAAGGGTATCTTTAGAAATGGCAGAGCGTAAAAGTTAAATTCATCAGAGACGTTTATAGCTTTTGTTTACCGGAAAGCGCTTAAATATAATTTGTTCACAAAGCTACAGCTGTAGTTAATAAGAATTTAGGCGTTATATTGTGTGTAAGAATGTGGACTGGGGAGGTATTTTTATTAAGAAGACAATTTCATTTATAGTACTCGCATATTTTTATTAAAATTACTTTTCCTTACATCGAGATGTAATTTTCCTCATAGGGCGGTTGGATAGTAAAGTTGGATGTGGATATCGTTAACGGCGGTATGAGGCTTGATCCCGAATTCCTCGTCGACTTCGGGAAGGAACCAAACGGTCCTGTACTGCCACACGAAATGAGGTGAGAATTTATTAGTAACCGATATTTCTTCATACATTGCCGTTATAATAACTATTGTTATTTCTATCATAGGAACTATTACTTATCATGTTAATTTAGTAAAGCTGTATTAATCTATATTAATTACTCTTAGTACACTATATTAAGACTATTGCTATATTAAGATAACTGTAAATATTGTAATATACGACATAGTTTTCGTATGCAAGAATGAAAAGAAACTCATGTATCACTTATATTAGAATTATTACTAACCAACTATGCTCTTGATGCAATCTCATATATTTTAGATAATGCCTATGCCGATTTGTAAGCTGAACACTGTATTATGGATAATATACGAACATATGTGCATACTAAATGGCTTTAAAAATTAAATTATTATTTACAGATATCCTGGCGGAGACTGTACATCCGACATATGGCTGGCAGAAGAATAAATGATTAAGCATTAAGATTTAACGTGCCAATATTTTTGTACTCCGTATCGTTCTGTGTATGCATAATAAAGTATATGCCAATTTTTGGTTTATTTATTTTAATTCTCTAAAAGACTTATAAAAGTGAATAGCGACAAAATATGCATCGTAAATTTGATCCTAGTATGTCACCAGTAGATAACCGTGTTGGTACTTGATAGTAGACGGTCTTTTATGGAGTAAAGATAGTTGTTTAAAAACTTTGACTAAAGAATTACCCACTAATATGATAACGATATTATGTTCCAAAGTATTGATTACTGAAGAGGCTAGATTTGTTTGTTGAAACAAAAAGTGGCTTTGTTCTTAATGCCTTTTTAACGTTCATTAGAAGAAGACATTGTTCATGAATAAAGTAATCTAAATAACTATTATGTTATGCTTAACTTGACTTGAAAGTATTGAGCGTAATTAATAAAAATTATATCGCTAATTGTTTAGGGGCTTTATTGTTTCTCTACTATAAAAAATCGTGGCAATACATTTTTCATATCCAATAGTCTTAGTAAAGAAACCTTTATAATAAAATAGCTTTTGCCCGCGGCTGAAAATAATTTTCAAAACCAATAAATGCATTAAATTTTTTCAATAACCAATAGCTTGAATGCTACATATGTTTAGCAACGGAACCGACGAATTTTCATACAACTATTCTACCCCTATTTGTCCCCCATGGGGGTTGAATATCCCCTAAATTCTTTCCTTAGTTTTCACGTCAGTCAGTCGATCCTGTTTCACAGATTAATTAACCTTTAGTGTGATTTAGAAGTATCTGAAATGTGATCAGCATGAAAAATATATTGACACCAGTCCACCCGAATGTGTCGTGAAACTTGGATCGTTGTATACCCACATTGCTTCAAAGTTATATTGTCAGTTAAGCCTTCGCGTGTCCTCTTAACACCGCGTCGATGAAGTTTAGCCGTCGGTGAAGGTTTTATTGCTTTTGCTCTATTTTATAGGTACTACGCGAATGGAAATCAAGAGTCACTCTCATGATTTCATCTCCGTACAAATCAGAAAGGTGTTATTTATTTTGCTTTTTCTATATGTAGTTTATCGCTTACACATAGTTCGTTTGTAATTTAATTTTGTGTTTTACAATAAATACACAGTTCCAATAAAAACATAAAATACATAAATATATACAGAGATAGAGATATAAATATAGAGATACATAAAACCCTTACTTAAGTAAACAAATGCCAATTTCGACGTATTCTCTAAGGTATAAACATTTTATACGTCCTACAAAAGAGATACAGGAAAATGCGGTTGTATCAAGGCGAAATTGCTTAAGTATTGGTTGTAACGGTGAGAGATATTTGAGTCATAACTTGTTTTTTGAACTGAATTCCCAGTGCGAAAGTAAATAGGATTTTGTGAACTTTTTTTATTATGGTTGTATTTTCGTATAAACAATAAGTAGGTAGTCTCATAACTACTTCCAGAACGATAGGTACTATTGACTTTTTATATATCTTAACTTTTGTTATATATCTTAATATTTCTTTTCCTTTTTATAAATAGGCAGTCAAGTTTCAAGAACTATAGGTACTGGTGAATGAAACGAATACCTTTTATTGTTTTGAGTGTACCGATTGTAATTGATATCAAGGAAAACATTAATCATAATCAGTCGGGAATTGCTTTATTTCGTCAGTTTATAAATAGGTCTGTTTATATGGCATTCGTTGTTAAGGAGGAAGCAATTTACCAGAAGCCTTTGTGGCAGCCACAACTTAAATCGTTCTATCTTAGATACAGCATCTCATCTGTATTGATCTTAGCTAGTATTGCTATGCTATTGGATATCGGATCCTAATTTATTTTAAGTGTCGGATGGTTTTCTCTCAGTGTACCTTACTGTAAGTATGGATTACGCATTGCTATAATTTATGAAACATATAATGTGCATACAGTAATGTTACATAATTCAAGTAATTAAAGTTACAAATTGATGAAAAAAATTGAATATTTTTAATTTTATCAACTTCATAGATCACTTATTATTTAATGTATAAAATGTATAAAAGATACTGTTATTTCCATTGTAATATACGTCAGTAACTAAAGTTGACTATTATTATTTCACTTTGAACTTTGAAGTATAAGCTCGCAGATTCGTATGCTCGGTATATTTGTCGTTTTAATTATCTTTTGGTTCTTGACATCAAAGCTTTAAGCACGTGTGGCTACAAAACTGTGTATGTACAGATGAAAAAGGGTTGCGCAAATTAAATTAGGCTCGCCATTTAACTACGTGTACGTAAAATCCGACCAAATATATTAAACTTGTAAAAATTGTCTGAGTTGCATACTTTTGAACTGTAATGTTGTACCTATACACGTTAAATGCATTAAGCTTAAACATGCCTATAAAAGAATTGATGCAAATTACATACATACATATATTATAAGTACCTATACAGAACTTTGTAAAAAAATTACAATAAAACATAATTTTCTGTTTAATGTTTGTACTTTTTGTTTTAACCGAAGTAAATTTCATTATTTTAAATACTGACTATTAATTGGATTGTGAGCCGTCTAGAAGTTTGCTTTTAGTATATTGCCCTAACTAAATATGGCCCTATTCAGGATTATAATATTGACCTTTAATGGCCTGTTTAGTTTTGACGTCAAAGCTTTTCAGCACACCTCATAATAACTCGTATAGAGTTTAAAACGGGATTGATTTGCAAATTAAATTTTGTTCAACTTTAAATTGGTTTTTATTTATGATAAGATACTGTTTTTATTACAAAACCAATTCTATCATAAATACAGTCATCCTATTACTCAATAAGAATACCTTTAAATTGACTAAAGTAAAATTCATTTCAAGGGATCTTCAATATTTAGTTACTTTTCTTTTTGTTGTATTACACCAAATATGACACGAAATCTTTTGCAATTTCATTTTGAAACAAATTACAGTTAGGCTTTATAAAGAAATCAGGCAGTCACATTTGTACAGACATAGACTCAACAATCCACAAGGGAGCTATACCCAAAACATTAATATATGTAGGTTAATTTAAATATCTACGGATCATTTAATCCGTTTTCATTTTATTCAATGATTTTACCAATCTGCAAAATACGTAACGCCGCGGTTAACCCGGGATCTTTATTATTTTAAATGCGGAAACTGTATGAAAACGTATTATTACCTATAGGATTATTTCCAAGCTGGCTTTATTTTCATTATTATTTTAGCTAGTAGCTACCATTATTAATGAAGAACACCTATTGACAATGATGAAATGAAAAACAGAGACCAGACAGAACTCAATTTTGGTAACCACGTTAAGATCGTTTTTGAATTCTAAAGATTGCTTAATAAAATGTATGAAAATTGTATGAAAACATTTTTATATTAATGTACGTAACCTAATTCACTAGTGTTTTTGTTAATTCGTTTTCTCATAATAGAAAGAAATAAAAAGCGGCAAGGTATTTAGTAGAAGCATTTTGAAGTTAATTCAACATAAAGTACCGCTTTTATGGACCATAAATATTCTAGATCACTTCTTTTTCTTCGAAGACCGTTGAAAAGAAAAGGCTCCGTACTTTTTCGCCTATCTCAACCTAATTAATTTTCTTTTACCTTCCATTTCATTTGCAGGCGCTTCAGAGCAATTAAATTAAAATAAGTTATTTGAATAGCTACAAGGAAACACTCAAGTTGCTTTTAAGTGCTAAGGTCACTTTTTGAAGACAGCTTTTAACGTCTGTGTGAATGATGGCCTGATATAATAAAGAAAAATTCAAACGAAACGAATACAAATACAAGTAGAAGACATTAATACAATGTCACTATAATGTAATGCCATTCAACAATTCGGACTAGTGACGATTGAATCTGGTATTCACAATCCTTATTGCATTCCACTTATTGCACTTACTCACGTGGATCTAATAATCTCATATGCTTCTAACTTCTAAGCTTCTGTTTTTGTTCAAATTTAATCTATTACTACCTGTTAAAGGAAATCCAAACTGAATCCCAAATACTTTGAAATGAAATGAAATGACTGAAATCCAAAAGTACGAAGCTCCAAATCATGAATTATTATGGATCTCGGGTCGCACAGGAATACTAACGAAAAACAAATGTATTGGCTATTATACGCGTTTTTTCAGCAATCAAATCAATCGCTTAAGTGGCGTCGGAACGGACAAAAGGGATGAATATTTAAATTTTTCTTATTGCGAGTCCATTATAGCTAGTACTCTGTAATTCTTTCCGGACATTTCCTGGATCCCTTTGAGCCTGTTTGATTATCGAGAAAGCCATCAGCCAACATTAATCGGTATTTTAAGAAATAACCAGATCACATATGCAGTAGATAATGGGACTTTGTTATAATAAGGAAGTAAATAACATGATTATTGCTGTTGTAATACAAAATTCAATGACGACCACCTTCAGAGATACGCTGGTACATACCTATTCAAGGCTGTAGTGGCAAGTACAAGTATCAACTTTAACCTTTGAGTTGTACTCTGTCAAGAATCTACCGTGTGTTGCACCGATTCTTTTAACTACTTTTGTCGCTGAGCTTTATTTGCATTGTATTGCACATTGAGAAACGAAACTTTCAAACTTAAACGATCAACTTCTACGAAAGTGTAGCAAAACGAGCGTACGTAAGTGTTCTTCCGTAGATTTAGACTTATATGGAACAACACATGGATATCATTGTATAGTGTCGTTAACCCCACCTAACTTATCAGCTGGTATTTTATTATCTTTCAACTCTTAGAAAAGAGAATTTTATGTGAGATATCCGCTCCACACAAGTCTTTTTTTAATCTTTTAATACATTATTGTAGATGGAATTCAAAGCAGCAAATGCTGGTAAAGTTTACAGAATATAAACAAAGTAGCGTATCAGTTACTTAGGAGCCAGTCAGGATTTGGATACAAAAGTTATTGAAATTCACTACTCAAAGTGGAATCGGTAGTCGAACTTGTAATTCTGCGCCATAATTTTCCGTAATCGTAGTAAAGTGCTTCTGTTCTTGCTTGGTTTCCTTGTCTTCTCTTAAACGTAACCTTACCATTGGATGTCTAGTAACTATCCACTTCGGTTTGAGTATACAAATAAATTTTGCGCTCCTATTGGGACGCATTTCGAACAATAACATGTAAACTTCGATACCACATCGTCTTTTACGGCAGTTCTATAAAATAAATAACCAGCTTTATTTCGCTTTAACCCCTCGAGTGCAGTTGGAAACCTTTTCTGAGAATTCCTCCGGTGGATGTTTCTGATATTGAAAATTTTCTGCTAACACCTTAAGGATGTAAATGATTCGCATTTAATCACAGAGAGTGTGCTTGGTGAATTCAACCTCAGTGGATTTCGGTTCACAAGTTCGTTTCTTTTAAAAGGATATAACTGTCTTTTCTCCTGCAGTAATCCTCTAAGTAATCGACTAGCCCCTTGGTCTGGTGGATAAGAGACCCTGACCGCTAAACCTAAGCTCGTGGGATTAAGTTCCCACCCAGTATAAACATTTGTGTGACGAGCACATTAGTTTGTTTTGTATCTAATGACAATAGTACAGGCCATAGTACCTATAGTAGTTTCTGCCTAATTTTTGATCAGACGGCGGCGTGTGGAGATGTCTCACGCTATTATTATTATTATAATCCAGCTGACTAAATGTTGCCAATTATATAAATATGCTTTATATTTATGACTTAACGATCACTAGTTAAATATGAATTTGTTGAAAATTCAGCATGTATGAACTAAAATAAGGTCAAAATGTACCTCACCTCGTCGTCTCTGGTGTGAAAACATCGCTTCAGCACTAGTGTTCTCACTTGGCTGAAATGAAATAAAGTTATTTCCCAAAGGGTGGATGCTATGTAACGATGTTAATTTGACCGGTGACAATGTTTCGCAGCGTGTTGCAATTTTCCTCCACTTTTCCTTTATCGTGTGTTTCCGGTCGACAGTTTATACAATAGTGTTACGTGAATTTCTGTGAAAATGAAAATTGTCATTTTACATATACGAAATGCATATATAATTGAAGAGTGCATTATAATTACCAATAGAGTTACGAAGGATTATATTGATTATTTCGAGATAAATGTTAAATATCGATCATTGCATTTAAACGCCAGATTATTGCAAACACATTCTCATCCGGCATGTAAAATCAGAACTCGTTACAATGTTTATAAATGAAACGCTAGACAGCGTGCTAGACTCAAGCGGTACTAAATAAACAAAGGATGCCTCCCGTTTAGTGGCTAATTATTTTAAGCTTACTTCGAATAATTTGTAACACAATATCAATCAAATTTTCTTAACTTTAAGGGGTTAAATTATAGGCTTTTGTACTGTAAAATGGGCGTGTTTTGCCCAGCTGTTAATGTTAATAGAGTTGCATACAACTTGTAATCTATTCTATCCAACAATACTGTTCCTAACACAGATAGCGTAACTTAATAATACTGGTAATGAGAATTTTTTTTAGCTTCAAAAATCTGTTTGCCCTTCTTTCCAGTTTTTTCGCGGCCCAAAATTGATCTAAACGAGATAACCTAACGTAACCAGTACGTTCAGCTACATTGGCGTCTTTAAGAGCTTTGATCATACTGACAGCGAGTGAGAAACATCCGACCAGTAGTATCCAAAATACTACTATACAAGTACAGACAGATGCAAATTGGACATTTCTTGAGTATAGATTGCAACAAATGTTACATTCCATAATGCCGAAGGAGGAATAAACATTTCTAAAATAACATCAATGCTATGCTTAGAAATAAGTCGTCTGATAAGTTGACCTACTAGGTTTTTTCAGTTAGAGACATTTCATTTCACTTAGATATAAACGCTCGATGTTTTATTCCACTCACACATGCACACGGACACAAATACGCATACAGCACACACACACGCATACATTTAAACATTAAGAATATACACACACACATGCATACACGAATGCACGTACGCAGGAACATGATGTGCTTAAGATAACTAAAATAGATTGTTTAAAAACGTTTTTATTCAAGATAATTTGTTGACATATTTTATACTCATACATTTACTATTTCCCAACACTGATTATTCGTTATTAGTCCGCTGTGAACTAACCCGAAAACACCGCCCAACTTCGCCAATCGACATTTACCTAATAGCCCTGATATTCCAGTGATAACAAACATTACAATTTTGTTTCATACTGCACATTACGGTTTAACTAAAAAGCTGAATGTTCAACTGTAACAAAATGCAAACAATAATTAGATCAAAATATTGTTTCGTTGTACATAGTACAACAATCTACAAAATTCTCTTTTTCTATTTTAGACATAAGAAGATGTGAAGTCTCCTGTCCCTTACATCTTTCGAATTTAATTTTTTTTCAATTTGCTTTCATTTAATTTCGTTTCATTTACTAGTTTTGATTTAATTTTATTTATTTGTACTGAATCTGTAACATTAATTAATCGGCTTTAAATTAAAGGAAAGTAATATCAGAGGAGT
>DWEM01002737.1:0-11613 GCA_018245935.1 Agara belti belti | reverse complement strand
AGTGTAGTACACCCCCACATTTCACCAGTTACGTTTAAGTCCCACAATGGAATAGGTGGTGAGCCTATTGCCATGTTACGTATAATTTAAATATTAATATTTTTCATCACGCATAATATAGCCGGTTCATGAATAATATTACCGTGTGAAGTTGGTAGACTTACAAATCAAAATTCCTGATCTGACGTGGCTTGACAATTTAATCCTTAAAGGTAGCAACGCATCAGAGAACGATAGCAAGTTAACGTTAAAAATATTAAGTATCCAAATTATAATTATCCTAATTAGGCAATTAATTTTTTGTTCTGGATGTGACTCGAACCTACGACCTTCGATTTAGCCGACAAGATCTCTAACCAATAGGACAGTCATTAGGTATTTATCTAGTAGTACTAACCGGTGATAGGACATTAGGAATCTTGTATGTTATCTGACATCGAATAACGCGATATATAGAAGGGCCGTTATGGAAGAAAAATGCACGCAGGTTAAGTAAAAACTCATTCAGTGTGTGTGATACTGAGCACAGTCGACGCACAAGAGAAGGGAGTGCAAGGGAGCGCAAGGGAGCGCCCCCGTGCGGGGCGTGGACACGTTCATTAAACCGCATTGTGCAGTCCCCGCGCGGCACACTCGCGCCATTCATATCGCCCAGTTATCCCGGCACCGTGGACCGGCATGATAAAAATGCCGACGTAAATATGATGTTATTTTCTCACCGACCTTACTATTGATCCCCTGGACACAGGTCTCCAGTAAAGCGACTTCACAAATCTGCCAGACTTCAGCATTTATATATTTTAAAAACATACTCTAAAATGTGTACCTACCCACCGAGAGCCCTAAATGCTCGCTAAATAAATTTCATTCCGATTAGATAGTTGTTTGTTTTTAATATTCTTTATATGGAAATAGCGCTGGGGCGGGCGAGCGGCGAGCTCATAATATTATTAAGCATCAGAAGGGTTATTGAAACTGAGCAAGACGGAGTGCACTGGCTTGGATAAACAGCTTTACAGATTTAGAATGGTTGATCCAATGGCGAGTTTAACCGTTGACACGTTATTGCGCCAAATACCGACCGATAGAACACCTACAGTGATGATAAAACAAAGGATTGTAACTTTATCGATAGCACTTAAGTGTGTAGATACAAATTAATACGTGTATTGGTTCGAAAAAGCCGACGCTTGCTCGCAAATGGATCGGCTCGCCAATATTGGATGAATGTTAAATATTAGCTACCGTAAGTGAAGGTGGAAGTATCTTATTAAAGGAGTGAAATCGAAAATTTATGAAAAGAAGAAAAAGGGTCCGCGTTTTTTTACATTTTTCAAAGATCGTATGCAAAAACAAATTTTGAAAACTTGTAAATATCGCTAAGAAAGTTCCTTGTAGGTAAAATAGATGATCATATTTTTAATAACGACGTTTTTATTAGAAAAGGGATATTTGGATTCTTGTAACGGTCTTTATCAGAAACGACCTTTGGTTAGGAAAAGTTCTTCACAAATGGTCAGGGAATAATATTAAATCATTATCGAATACTACGAACTTCCGAACTTTCGTAGAGATAAAATGATAAAATAGAGAGATAAAATGCCTATCATTAAAACTGAAATTACAATCGCAATAATTTTTTACTTTATTTTGGTAAGGTAAAGTTATACCTTTTCCTTACCATAAGAACGCGGTTCATAGAACTTTTGACTGGCCTGGTGGTCGAGTGGTCAGAGACCCTGACTGCAAACACTTGTGTGATGAGCACATTTGTTTGTTCTGTGTTTGGTCGTAATAAAAAAAAATAAGTATTATATCTATTAGTGCATAACATTTTGCCTTTTATGTGCACTTAAGTCTAGTACTACCTTTAAATAGTAAGTACCACCGTCTCATATGTCATCTAAAAGGTTATTTATTTCTTTATTCTTTATTACCCCAAAGTATATCAAAAATTTATGAACTATAAATATTTCATGCCATTTTCTTATATCACACATCAGGGTTGAGTTCAACGACCTCCACTTGATCCCAAAATGGAAGAATGATATTAAATTAATTATTAAGCTATTTTATCTATGAGCCATTGGCTCGTATCGACAGTGTCCCCCATCATACGCTCCGCTGATTCTGCGAACGCTCGTGGAGCATTCTTTTTTCTTTTGTCATGGTCCTTCGAGCCGCATCCTTTCAAGTTCATAATCAATTTCATTTCATCGGAAGATCTAACGGATGAATGCCTGTGTGAATATGTATGTTTGACCTGTTTTTCTTCATTGGCAATCTTACGTTTGAACGTATCGATTTTCACTTGGAAAAATTATTCAGTTCATCGAATACAATATGAGAATTATTCAAGCAAAAGAACGAATTTTTAAAATTTTCCGAAAATTGTACTTGAATGCTGTTTAGAAATTCATTTGTTTAATAAAATATGTATGCCCTAATAATATGTACTGCAAAATATTAAGTTAAGTACATTTTTAAACAGGCTGTTACTAAGGCAACCATCTATAATCTATTACTTCTTGCTTAATACCATGTAAGTCACTAAAATGTCTTACCAAGCTGTTCCGAGATAAACTAGAACCAGAGATTTCCAAAGTTTTGGTCGCGGGTACATCCTGCCAATATTTTGTTTTGAGTGTATCTCTCTCCTACCTCTAGCTTTTCAAATTTCTAATTATTACAAATACATAAAAATCGGATTTTATATTTCAAAATTTACCAATTTTCACCATTGCACAATAAATGTATCTGTTTCATTTAAATTTATTATAAGACTTATAAACTACGTATATATGTATATTGAGAAAATATATACGGAACACTTTGAGAATCACTGCTGTACAGTCTACACACATTGCAGTAGACGTGTTTCGGATGCATAGGTAAAGCGTGCGCTAATTACTTGTCAATGAAAATTGCTTGCTAACGCGGTCCTACACAAAGCCCTTAACTTTGTTTAGGACACAAATTAATTGAATAAACGGAAGCAGTGGTAGTTAAGTTATCCGGGTTCAAATCGAGCATTTTTAACATAATAAAATTATATATTCAGAGGATTATAAGAATGAAATATCACTATGTACAATGGTGAAGGAAAACATCGTGAGAGAAGGTACGTGTGTTATAATTCTTCATGACTTTCTCCAAACCGTATGAAGAACACATCGGAAAATAGGACTCACTTACCTAAAGCAACAGACACTGCCTTTAACTACTTACGCAATATGAAATCTATTTATACCATCACGCTAGGTCCCTAACGGGGTGGCAGGAACCACCGATTGTCAATTATCTCTGTCCCCTTATAATTTTAATATGCTTCGTCTACATTCACCGCTCTCTTCATGCACACACGCCGGTTTTGGATACTCTTGACTCACTAACATAAAATATTTCAATTTTTTTTATGTTATGTTATGTTGCCCCCCATGAGCAGCCGTGACCAACCTCTAGGGCTATAGGAATGGGGCTGTTAGTGTGAATTCTGTTAGTAATATTATGTTAGTAAGAATTAGTCGGTCAGTCTAATTATACAAAAATCACGCTGGAGGTTCTATGAATGCCAGTCTCTACCCTGCAAATAGATAGCTAATGCAAGTCGGCATGTTTACACACGGTAATCATATCTGTGTGTGCTTGCGTCTCTGCAATAATAATGTGGCGTACAGAGCACGCGACGACAGAGGTTTCATATTACACTAACTTACTTTAAAAATAATAATAATAATATAAGCCTTTATTCAGACACAAAGAAACAATTTACATTGATAATTATAATAATCGTTATAACCCTGATGAGTTGTTGACACCGACATCTTGGTCTGTTCGCCCAACTTTGACAAAGGCCTCCTCCTAACTTACTTTAATAGGTTGTAATTTTACAGTATTTATGTTGAGTATTGTTAAATTTTATGTCCCATCGTGTATGTGCCATCTGATTGCGAACTTATAGAATTTGTGAGTTAAAGGGTTGGCCTATACGAGGTATAAATCAATTAAAAATACTTAAGCTATTGTCAAAAAATTTCTATGCTATTCATTGACTTGCAGGATCGCGCGTGTAGGTTTATCAGTGAGCTGAATCATTTCTATGCAATTTTTGAATGATTTTTTCTAATCTGTGTAGCATTTAGTTCGGAAACCGGATAACGCTCTTAATTTACCTTATGGGAATTTCGGGATAAAAAGTAGCCTACATGTAGCTCTATAAACTGCTCTATCATCCAGTGAAAGTCCTATTAAAATCGGTTGAGCCAATCCACGGTTTAGCCTGGGCAAACAGAAAGACAGACAGAGAGACATAAATTTAAAAAAAGTTAGTTTGTGTTTTAGTACCATGTAAATAACTATAAACACTTTAGAATACAGAGTTATTTTGAGACACTCCAATTTTATTTACATGTACAGATCAAAATGAGCGTTGCCTCTGTTGCACTGTACACTGTGGCGTTATTTTAATTAAGTCCCGCTCGCAAAGGACTGTCTACGGGCTAGTGTTTGCCCGTTCATATCTCCGTAACTTGTAATGGTCGACGGTCTATTTTTGTTTCGCTTTGAAATACACTTACGGGGGACTTTTAGAAGTCGCCAGACCGTTATCGCGTGTACCTAAACGCTCCCGGCTCTAATATGTACGCTGGGGAATAGACATTTTAGTGCATTTTGGAGGATATATTTACGCGCTAACGTCACATTCGATGTCAAGGCAAACAAAATGTTTAGCTATTTGAACTACTCTGCTCGAATTCGTGTAGTTTTTGCAGTTATTTCATGGTTTTCGTTACTAATGACATTATGTTACGGTAATTTGCCAGGTCATCTCAAAAACAGACATAGCTCCTAATTGCGA
This sequence comes from Agara belti belti, assembly GCA_018245935.1. Taxonomy (NCBI): domain Eukaryota; kingdom Metazoa; phylum Arthropoda; class Insecta; order Lepidoptera; family Hesperiidae; genus Agara; species Agara belti. The sequence continues at coordinate 6,755 of DWEM01002737.1, read as the reverse complement.
CCGAAGACATTACATTTCTTAATACACACTTAGATACACAATATTAAATCTAGAAACAGATTTTTTAATATTCATGCTAATTTCACAAATATTTGTTCTGGACGAAAATCGAACCTGAACTAACCAGTATTGACCTACATTGGCGATGTATACGATTATTTGTTGCTTATCCAACAAAATCATTCATGTTTATGGCTTTGCGCTCGTATAAATTTGCACATTCGAACTTTTAATTTTATTTTATATGTAATGTAAATCATTTCATATTTATTCCTTGTTTCAGGTACGTATAAAGAGATTGAACTTTTTTGGAAATCACACAAAAGATAAATAACTTTCGTGAGTAATTTAATTCTAGACAACAAATATCTTCTTAAAAGCCGACCACACGATTTGCCGTGTCTCGCAGTATAAGAACAACATTACCTACATTATATGTATATGTTTCCTAAATTAAGAAAATCTTGCCTCGCTTTGTTACAATACAAAATAGCCTTATGATTGTCTACGAGCTCACAGGTCTTGAATGTATCTAAATTACATTTAAGCATCTATTTCACATGTTATTATTATGAACAAGTACAAATAAGACTACAAAACGTATGGCAATTACTTACTGATGAGTTATTTTAATTTTGAAAAAAGAAAATATTGTTCTATAGCAGGTGAAGGAATTTTCAAAAATATTATACTTTTTCAACGGTCATACTATATAACATCATCATTACTACGATATAAAACATTAAAAATAATCCTGTTTCCTCTGAAATATATATCACTGAAACTTGTTTATTAAACTATTTAATTTTTACATCCAACATTACAAATTGGTCTTGTCCAACGTTAACCTTGGATGCTTTCGGCCGCGACGCAAATAAACAACATCAACATTGAGTCGGCTTTTAGAATTCATTTCATCTAACTGTTCGAACAAAACGTCTGCCAGACACGACTGGGGCGCTGAAAGGACCGCTACTATAATTTACTCGGTGAAAATCGAGAACCGTTTTTAATTCAAAGTAATATTAAGAAACTCATTAGCGAGAGCCCCGCGCCTTGCGGAGACGGCGTTCTTACGTTATTTTGTTTTTGTGTCACCGCGAAACATTTTTATGAAAGGGGTTTTTGATATTTTTATTATTTATACAAACGACAACCCCCTTAATTAGCTGTCGGGGTTTATGAGAGAAAAAAAAATGGAGGACGGTCTCTCGTTAGTACGTAGAACAGGAACCGAATCCGCTGACGCGAACGGAAGCGCGGGGTCTGTGCGCATTGGCGCTTATTTGTCTTTAGTGTCACTTTAAAAAAAGGTTGTGCGCCAAGTTTATCTTGTTAAAGTTGGACTTTTATTTTGACCCTTTTATTGTTCCACTGCTGGACATATTTCTCCTCTCATATTGAGAGGGTTTGGACTTATCTTCATCAATTAAATGGATCTATTTCGATAAAACCAAACATATCGCAACACTTACAATTCTGGCCTTCATGAAGGCAATGTCGTTACGGTAAACACTAATTAAAGGCTATGAAAACAAATGATCTATTCAGATCGACGTATAAAAGAAAAAGGTAGTACCAAAAGCTCATACTTACCAACCTAAAACAAATGTCTTACAGTAAAAATCCACGAACATATATGTATTATACGTGAGATTTCAACACTGATTTTTTTATTATAAAGATTTTCTTGACCGTGTTATTTTTGCGGGTGGTTTGTAATTTTTAACATCGCGTCGTCCGTCTCGTGTGGCCGCACCCTAAAGTCAAGGACGCTAGCAACAAACATCAGTACATCGCCTCCGGGCAGTTGCATTACCGTCTCCCTTTTGAATCCACGCTAATAAGTCTCTCTAATGCTGTCCCTTTCCTTCTTGGTACAGCCTATGAATAGGCTATATTTCATTCAAATTCTTTAAAACAAAATGTAATACATCAAAAACATTTCATAGACACAACGCCATATTACGTACTAATGACCTGAATTTTGAGATTTTGGACCGTAGAAGAGTAACGTCTGGTTTGAAAGGATATATGTAGATATTTGGCACTTTGTGCGCCGTGCCTACCCCGTTAGGGACCTGGCGTGACGGTATAAATAAATTTAATATTGCGTAAGTAATTAAAGGAAGTGTCTGGAGAAGGTTATGGAGAATTATAACACATGTACCTTTCCTCACGATCTTCACGTTCACCGTTATATTATGTGATATTTCATTTTTATAAAGCCTCCGATGAGATTACCTGACCATAACAATGCCTTTAGACTGATTATCATGTCTTCAAAAGCAGAGCGACGATCGTTCACTACAAACGGTCAACTATCTCAATACTGACCGCGCTCTTATTTAACTTTGCATACCATTCGCGATATTCAGCCCCGTCATGCTCAAAATGTAATGCTCTTAACATCACAGATCTGACATAGATAACAATTTACATTGACTACAAATGCCTACGAGATGCACTTATATCAATGAATGATCTCCTAAACCCAATCCCTACTTTTAGAACGTTAAGACGTACATATAATAGCTTTAATGTAATTTTACAGTAATATTCTTACTGTTCGTAAACGTAAGTAGGGTAGTTAGTTATTCTTAAAATATATACCTAATTTAGTAATATATCTTCGAGTGTAATTTATAAATGAAATTCCAAGAATTAATGGCATCCCTAAAATTCTACATTCACAAAGGGTAACTCCACAATCAACGGAGGAACATTTATCTGGCGCGCCTCAGGGCTGTCACTTTGTGGAATTACACGCATTTGTGTACAGTCGTCATTTCGAATCCGTTGCGTCGACTTTGATTTTCACGCCAACACGTCCCTCCCTCTCATTGCTTTCCTGTCATCTCTTTATTTCAATCTATCGTAAGGGTAATATGAAATGACCTCGTCGTAAAGTTGTAACGAGAACCAAGTTCCAATGCAAAGTCCTACATCATTGCTCCTCATACTGCCCCACTCCTGTTTCGAAGGCCCCGACTCGCCAGCAGCAAGCATCTGAACCGCCAAGGCGTCTCGGTATCCCGGGGTACCTGCATCTTTCAATATTTTGACTGGCCTCGTGGTCGAGTGGTTAGAGAACCTGACTGCAAAACCGAAGGTCGTGGGTTCGATTCCCACCCGGCACAAACATTTGTGTGATGAGCACATTAGTTTGTTCTGTGTCTGGTCGTAATAAAAATATCTATATAAATGTCATACTGTATGTTTATCAGCTGCCCGGTTACCGTAACGCCGGCATTGAATGGCCTAATTGGAATCGGACAGCCGTGTGTCGGATCGTCCCAGTTATTATTTATCATTTCATTAATATTTCTACCATATTTCCTTGTTACTAATGAATCGTAGAATATATTTCCTTTATCATTTTATTACGTGCTCCAGTCCTCCCTGAACCGGCATGTCGGTGGATGCTCCGGGCCCGTGCCTATCATGGGAATGAACGCTGCCTAGCCGTGGAGAGCAAAAGGGTCATAGATACTATTCCCCTATTACCGTTACGTACTATTCTTGTCTGTAATTAGCGCGGAATCGTTAGTAGTGTAAAATAACATCACGAATGTCGGTCATTTGCATGCAGATGTTAAGCGGCGGTTCGCCTTTGACTCGATGCAAATAAGTCCGTCGGAATTAACTGCTCAATGGGCGCCAACCCTTTTTGAGAACGGCGATTAAGTCGTCCGCCATTTTAAATTTAGGGTTAGGGCTTACGAAAGTTTAAACTGCGGTAACTTCTCTGTGGATATTACCTAATTTCGGCGTAGTGGTCGTAAAGATTTTTCTTTCCGTTTCTTTTATATCTTTCAAAAGATAAAAAGACTTTTGCTTTCCGTTTCTTTTATATCTTTCAAAAGATAAAAAGATATGTTAAGAAATTCGTACAAAATCGTAAGGGTACCTTTGAAAACGACAACAACATCAACGTACCATCACGCCAGGTCTCTAACGGGGTAGGCGGAAAGCACCAAGTGCCGAATATCTCTGTCCTTGTCTACATTCATTCCGTTCCTTGGAAACGTTCGAAAATAAGGCTCTTCTGTTTAATGCAGATTTCTGTCTACGGCCTTTGACTGTATGTAAATAAGCCGCTCGAATTAACTCCTCAATATTAGTTAACCCTTCTGAAAGTGGCGATTAAGTCATTCCCTATTTTAGGGGCAGAGAGTTTTGCATATGAGTTACTCATTTATTGCTGCCGACATTTAAAATTTAAATTTCCGGTAACAACATATTCTATAGCCCCAGGGGCTGTCGGTTCGATTCTCGGGGCGAATATATTTGTGACTAGCTGTGCCCGCGACTATCCGCGTTTAAATTTAACAAAAAGTTATTGTAATTTATATAGTTCTAAAATGAAAGTAGCCTTAGTTACTCCTTATTACGTAAGCTATCTGCTAGTGAAAGTCTCATCAGAATCGGTCCAGCCGTTTCAGAGATTAGCTGGAACAAACAGACAGACAAAAATTGTAAAAAAATGTTATTTTGGTATATGCACCGTGTATACATATGTATTTACTAAAAAGTTGTTATTTTAATAATACAAACAGACACCCGAATTTTATTTATTTGTCTAGATGAGCCCTGTGTGTCGTGTCATTATAAATTTATCTTTAAAAATGGATAGAAAAGTACAATTCAACCACTGAGCTATACGTACTGTTGAGTGCACCCGAAAACATACATCAAAATGTTTCAACTTCAACTATGAAAATATCTAATTTACTATAGTGTATTGTTATTGTGATGACCTTTGTGTAATTTTCAGTTAAGTATGTTCATTACCGCCGTAGAGTCGACAATTTTTCAAAATCCGTAACGCGTGTGAGATCATTTGTTTTATAAATTAACTTTGAAACGAGAATACAAGCCAAATTCACCCTTAACACGCCAACAAAACAATCATAATGGGATAAAAGCATTTACGAAGTACAGACGCACGCGAAAGCGTAAGCGAGGAAATGATAAAAAAATAGTTTTAAGCATATTTCGAAGTGTTATTTAAAGCTGGACGCTGTAATAAAACAAACGAACGTAACGTTGCTTTGCAAAAAGCCTCTGCAACTGACTTTTAGTTGTTTATTTCAGGTATGCATGCAATGTTGCACATTTCACATTGCAATGTCCTAAAAATCATGTTATTATGCACTAAATCATTTTTGTTACATTATATTTTAGTTCGTACCTTATAATTTTGTCCCCAACCGCTTCTGTAAGCGAAAGTACAAACTGATTCACGCATTACAATCGCGTACAACACATGAAAGAGGTAAGCTATGGTGTGTTGCGGACATAGAGTTAAGTACACGTAGAAATGTCACAATTTTAATTAACTTTATTCCCGCTCGTTGCTTGTTTAAGAGTAATACAAATACTTTTTTTTGGTCAAAATAAACCTCTTTACGAATCTACAGAGATGCTTTCGACCTACTTGTCTGTAAATGTCATTGAATGACTGGTATTTTGGTCTAGTGGCTAGAGAACCTGAATGCTAAACCGGCGGTCGTTGGTTCGATTCCCGACCCGGGAAAAACATGAGATTACCATAACACAGGCATTCAATTGCCTAATTTGGAATCGGATAGCCGTGCGTGGAATTGTCCCCAGTTATTATTATTATTATTAATGTTCAAACAAACATATTGACAAAGAAAGAAAGAAAGAAAAAAAGAAAGAAAGAAAACATGTTAATTTCGCCAAAATTGTATGTAGAAATATACACACTATGTAGAGTATACATATTATAAAAAAAATACGTAGCAAAATGAAATCAAGAAAATACATACAAACATGTATAAATGTTTATATACGTACGTACAGACATATTTCTGTCTGTTGCGCGTTCTGTGGCCTGGACGTAGGGAGATATTTGAATTGGACTATTTCCCATGATAAATGAAGCATCTGTGTCTGTCAGTTACGAATGGCGGTCCGTTTGGGCTTAATTATGTTGTTGTTTATTAAAGGACGGAGTGTCAGGTGTGCTATTGTCCCTTTTCGGCGTATGACTTATTGCGTGCGTGCGTCCCTTTCGCGCGCACATGTCCCCGAATGATTTCCATTTTTATTATGATTATAATGTTAATACATGTAATGGGAACACTCTGTGTGCTTGATACGAGTGCTCAACGTAACAATGGATTAATGTAGGGACCTGGACACAATAATTGTGGCTTAATAGTAATTTTATTATAATAAATGGGACAATTCCACGCGCGGCTATCTGATTCCGAATTAGGCAGTTGAATGCCCGTGTTATGGTAACCGGACAGCTGTTAAACATACATATGTATATATTTTTGTGACACCCAAACAAAGAACAAACAGATTTGCACATAACACACGTGTTCGTCCTGGGCGGGAATCGAACCCGCGACCTCTGGATTTGCAGTTGGGGTCTCTAAACGCACGAGGCCAGTCATATCATGGCATATGTTATGGCTTTTCATTATTTCAACACTATACAAAAAAGCATCTAATCGTTTAGTCTGTGTACTACCATAATCTTAATCACTAAAGAATTTGAACTATAGGAAAACAATGTAAATAGCAATGGTACTTCATAAACACATCGAAAAGCACTACCAAACGCTTCTATCAACTACGTAACATCACGCCTGTATTCCCCGAAAGGGTAGGCAGAGGAATGTAGTACACCCCCCACATTTTACCAGCTACGTTTAAGTCCCACAATGGAATAGGCGGTGAGCCTATTGCCATGCACCGGGCACACATCCAGACTCCGA
>DWEM01002736.1:0-11615 GCA_018245935.1 Agara belti belti | reverse complement strand
AATGCTTTCAAATTTAAAAATTGATTTAAGGAACTACGGTCGATTTTCGACCGCTAGGCGACCACTAGTATTTATAATTGTGCCTAGAAATTGATCGTAACGTATTTAACTTTAACTGTCGCTTATTATTCCAAAAATTCATTTACTTAACTAGTTATAAAATTGAATAATAGATATTGATTTTACAAACATTGTATAAAATAAAACTATCTACTGTATGCAGGCTTGCACTTCGCTACAATAACAAATTATTGAAATTGAGGTGCGGTTTGCGTCTGAGTATCTAGCACTCTTATTTTGATTTGATATTTCAATTCCGGATACTGCCCTCCTCTCATCAATTGTAACCTTTTAATAAGCGAAATACTAGTCTATTGGCTGATTCAATTTGTTTACGGCAAGACCTCTTGCATTGTTTGAATTAGAACTCATAGTGGTGAAGAGTTTAGACAATAAATTTTATGAATCGTTTTGGGATATTGTTAGAATAATTTACATAAGCACATTTAAAACCTTTCCGCTTGCAGTTTTTGCGTTTAGTAAGCACCTCTATTTTTTGCTTAAATCAATTGAATATTTTATTGGTGCTACTTTTTTTATATGTAGATAAGGCACGTTTTCAACACTTTTGAACCGCTGCGTAAAAACATTATGTAGGGACTTTTTATACTACCTGTAAAGCCTGTAGAGATAGCCAAGAAACGCCGAAACGACAATGTCATATTCCTTAAGTTTTGTATAAATACTTTTCTTTAACCGACACTTTCTTATACTATTTCTAAGTGTATAATTCATTACTACTAAAGTTAATATATAAACTAAAATGGATATTTGACTAAAATTCGACTGCTTGGTTGGTCGAGCGGTTGCTAGCGCGACTGCCGATCGGGAGGTCCTGGGTTCAAATCCCGGGTTGGGTTGCTGGATTTTCTAATTTAGCATTTCTAGTAGTGACTCAGAGTCTGGATGTGTGCCCAGTGCATGGCAATAGGCTCACCACCTATTCACTTGTGGGACTTAAACGTAACTGGTGAAATGTGGGGGTGTACTACACTCCTCTGCCTACCCTTTCGGAGAATACAGGCGTGATGTTACGTGTTACGTTCAAAATGAACACATACTATTTGGATACAACAAACATTTGCAGCAAACAAGCAGTGTGGAAAGCTTAGCGAGTGATGCGATTACCTCCTCGCTACGTTTCTGTAGCTACCTACTCGAAGAATAAAGCTATAATGCGATGGTAATCGGAAGAGTCGGAATAGCTAGACCTACACTTTTGAACTCTACAACAGACAGAGACTCTCGAACTCTGAAAAATTGAAGGAAAAATAATTTAATAACAATGAGTGGAAGAATAATAATTACTTATACATATATGTATACGAGTATTTGTAGCTTCGACTTGCCAAATAGGGTTTTATATTGAAAAAGGCACGAACGGCGTGTCAGTGGAACTAAAAATATGAATTTTAAAAAAAGACGTAGACTTTTAATCAATTGTTAGACGTCTTAAACCAAGGTTAAGTCAAGCGTACACTTTCATAAACCACCCTATATGACACCGTTGACGGAAGTAGAAGAGGCCAAGGATGTTTGTCAGAACGGTCGGAACAGTCGAAATCTTTAATCTCTACCGTTACAGGGGTAACGATACCGCCGATGAGATATCTATAAACAAGAGAGAGAAAGATGTAGCAGGACGCAAATCAAATGGAAGGATAGGTTCCAATTTGTAACAGCGCCGAACCGGACTGCGTAGAGTACACGGCATCGCAACAGAAGTTGTTACGCCAATAGACACGTTAAGCGTTACTGACACGGTAACAGGTCAAGTCACGACGAAATGTTCCACGTGTGGACCCATTCTAATGTTTTTTGACATTTCACGTACGTAATTTAAACACTGAGCCGAAGCAACGAAGATAAAGAAACGAGTGAATTGAATGATTTGAATGAGGATTATGCACTAGCTAACATTCCATTACGTGTATTTTGTACAACTGGTATATTACATGACATACGACAATGCCAATGTATTGAGTATCGGAATTGTATTTATCAAGCTTTACAATTGGTTTCAATTGTTTTTGTGATGACTAGTGAGAGGAATAGCTACTGCAATTTTGTTGGATTCCATGACGAAATCCTTATATGGACATGTCGTAATCAAATTTTAAAAACCTTTCTCTTGCGAGATTACTATAAATTAAACTGAAGTTATCGCTATATATCCGTTCATTTTAAATTAAACTATCATGATCAGGAACTGGATCGTTTATTCATAACAAGAGCGGCAACAGATAAAACGACATGAAAAAGTGCAACTAAAGAAGAGACAATAAATCCCGAATAATATATGTATCTATATCTACGTACCTCTCTATCATTTGGAATGGATGATAAAATCATTTGGTGATATTTGTTTGTTACTTTACCTCTGTACTTCGGTTCATTGAACAAAAAAAACCTGAATAATCCCCAGTGTTACAATGATATATAACTATTAAAAACTATTAAAGAATCTCCTGGCGTATCTATACTAATATAATGTTTAAGGGTGTTGACCTTAAATTGCACAGCCTATTACTAACATTGAAAATAACGCACAGACAGCCCGTAAGCTATAATCTGAACTAGGTATTTCAAATATTGAATATCACTTGGTCGATATTGTTGCGAGCGTTTATGCTGCGTCAATATATGCGCTCGTTTCCTTGCAAATTGCAAATATTCACTAACTGCGCCGTCAGTCGTTAAGTTATTCCACATTTTAACATTTCCTTTCGAAATTTTATGCAAACTTTTATGCAGACGGTTCTTTATTAACTATTTTCTCGATCATAAAGCAACAAAGTGATTACGTGTTGTACAACAACTGATAGTTCGTCGACGACAATAATTTAGAAACTATGACGCTACCGTTTATATCAAACTCCAGACACGGCTAATAACGTAGTTAGGTATCTAGGTAGTGGAAAAAGTACGCACTGTAATATAAGTACGCAGTGTGTGTGAAGCACACAGTCGCTTGTGTTGTTTTTCACAAAGGAATCGCAACTGTTACTATTATCTTGAACGTTATTATTATACTGACTACACGATCGATATACAAGCTCATGAGCCAACTGTCTGTCGCAAATCAAGACCGATGCTGCATTAACTACGAATTGAAAACTTAAGCTAATTCAATTAAATAAACGTCCCTGTATTATCGATATATACGTTCTGAGGTCCTTCAGGGTCATCGAACCTATGCACGAAAGATCCACAAAAATAATGCTTAGTTTAAATGCATAGTAAATATATTTGTTTTATTTCTGGAGCATGATCGTGGAATATGCCGCGCGTCATACATATGCAAAAGAGTACGCACAATATCATCTAATATACGGAACACATTAAAGCAAGGCTTTCATCTTCAATCTTTTTTGGAAAACAATAGTTTTTACTAGGTACATAAAAAATACTAAAAATAACCGTTTTCATATTAGAGTTACTTCGGTTTACGTGTTTTTTTACCATAACGTAGATTCGAGGGGCTTTAACGTATACGATTTTAAAGCACTTGTCTGTCACTAGCATACAGTTAAGTGTTTATACCCAAATATTCTTGATCATAGTTGTCTTGCTCACGTTCGGGTAGTACACAAAATCGATATTCGGTACATGCGTAAGACATACGAGGTGGGTCAGTCGTGCGTAGTTACAGAATGTGTGTATTATACCTATGTAGATACAGAACGTTTGTATGTGTGCGTAAGAGGAGGCGGCGAACGACAGGTGCCTGGAATAGATTTTATGCACAGTGTAGGTACGGGGTTCCCCCTCGCTGTGACCTTAGTCTATAAATTCAGTGAACGGGTATCAGGAACTTTTATCAGCGCCCTATTTCCAATGTAGGTTCTGTTATTATTGTGACTCAGGTAAGGGATGTTTTGCATTTTGTCGTTTGTGTTCGCAATTCATGATAAAGCCTGAAATAATCTGACTACGTTTCTTTTCATGTTGATTTACAGCGTGTGATTAAGCTCAATTAGATTAGTAATGTTAATTGTTAGAAGCTATTCAAGAAATGATGCTCATTATGGTCTTTATTAACGACTTGGGCTTGTTTTTCGTTATAGACCGTTCAGACTAAATTCTCGAACTACAAACTAAATATACTCGTCACTAGATATTTCTTACTTCCTTTAAAGATTTACTCAAACGTTGATTACGTTTATAATCGTAAACATTTATAATGTATCTAATTGTAAACATTTTAATGGTATTTTAGTCATCTTCCTGTTCTGTACAATATTATTTTACATAAATATCACATACATAGTTTATTGTATCAATTCATTATATTAACAATAGATAATATAATATTATAAAATTAATTAAATGAAATGTAAACGTATCGAATTTCATAAAGACTAGAGGTAGTTATTCTATTTAATTTTAAAAAAATCCCGAACCGAAAGCCGACTAGGGGCCTCACCGAGCCTTTTCGACATCGATTAAGCATCACGACGGTTGTTTTACGCCGACATTTTGTTCCCGGGTTGATCGCTCGTGACCCGTTTGACCCGGCACGCCCCTCCCACTGGGCGGCGCCCCCTCCTTAAAGTCTAAGGAGCGCGGTGAGACGCCCGATACTTTCGCCGCAACGCCATACTCACGACACACAGAATACTATACCTACTGATCCGGCCCAAACTATGCCGCGCACAGCTCCCAGAATTTCATGGGCGTTCATAATATTTAAAACGCGTCCCGAATATCGGCCTACGTCGGCTACCTATACCATTCTTTCGACTCTTCCCAATTTATTCTTTATTATCTACCCTCTCGATAATTTGCGTATTCGGTTTCAAATAATTTAAAGAATTATTGGCAAAATGTAAATCACAATTAACAAAAGCCAACAATACGGTATTATGTCCTTTACTGTAAATTTCATGTCGCCTGGTGAATTTAATTAAATTGCTATTTAAATTCACTGAAATTCCGTCGGTATCATTGTTTCACGTGTTCATATTTGATGACGATTTTTACATATGTAATGATGATGCGTAACTTTGATTACGAATGAACAGACTACTGCTAACTAAACACCACTGTAGCTGCTGAAAAACGCAATAATAAAATATGGCCTTCATAAACGCACCGTTTACAGTAAACCTGTGATAAGGGGAAAATATAAGACAAAACACCGTGAAAATCTGTAGGTACCTACTACCTGTACTTAATGTTTAAAATTAAAAAAAACATTGAAAAAAATCTAATGTTATTCTTAACATGCACCTTGCATATACTTCGTACATCATGTATCAATTATACATATTTTATAAAGAATGAGTTCTATTGTAAATTCCTATCTTTAGTTCTTGCTTAGGTTCGGACTTACCACATTTAGGTATTTCTAACTTTTAGCACTTTTATATACTTCGCAATTTCCGATTCGAATAATTTATAAAGAATTTCAAAAGTATATTATCAACCTTGCTTGTGAAACTGCTTATTTGGATAAAGATTAATACCATGATATTAATGTCATCATCTTTCTACTGCATCCATGTATAGACTAATTTGAATAAAAATCGGTTATTGGGACTTTATAATCATTAGATATATGACATGTAGGTCTAGCCGCTAGACTTGCTAGCTAGCGGGCAATGATGAGAACTATGAACATACATACATATATGTAGGTCCATTATTTTAAACAAATAATAGCTCTTATAAGCAAATTATTAGCACACCTAAGTAAACCTTACAATATTTAAATATTCGTAAGGATTTCTAATTTTTTTTTTAATAAAATATATCCCATAGGTGAATTTTTTAAATTCCTTAAGTAGATAGTTTTTAAATTTATCCTTAAAAAAACATTTCTTCTTGAAATATAGTTTTCTTTATAATATTAGTTTAGACGATATCTTTGTATGATGCTGACTAAGCTATAGTAGCTGCATAGAAATTACCTAACTTATGACAAAAAAAATACATTGTCTTACAAACTTACCTGCTATGACAAAAAATACAATTTCGCCCTGCAAAATGATCTTTGCGAATTAAGCTATTTGTCTAATTACATTTTTTATTTGTTGTATAATTATTGTTACTTATACGACTTACCACATGCTACTAATTTTAGATTTCTCCTCTACAGAGCTGAGCGCGAGCATCAAGCGGGAGAAGATCGTGGAGATATGCGAGGGATGTGGTCAGAAGATCCAAGACCGCTATCTGATGCGCGTGGGCGATCTCTCCTGGCACGAACACTGCCTCAGTTGCTGCGTGTGCGGTTGTCCACTCGCCCACACCTGCTTTACGCGCAACGCTAAACTCTACTGCAAACCCGATTATGATAGGTAAATAGACCATACAATAATCATCCAATTTACACTGTTATTGTGATTTAATTTATTTGTGCATAATTGCGAATGCTGATTGCGGCTAAATTGCAGCGAACGCTGGCGAAAAGCCTTGCGATGGGCGCGGCGCTTAAAAGTATCAAATGTCATGATTGTTTTTTGATCTTTAGATTATTCGGAGTCAAGTGCACGAGGTGCGGCGACCGTTTGCTGCCACAAGAGATGGTCATGCGAGCCCAGCAGTACGTGTTTCACATCCAATGCTTCGTATGCGTTATGTGCTGCCAGCCGTTACAGAAAGGCGAGCAATACGTTATTAGAGCTGGTCAAATATTTTGCCGACAGGATTTCGAAAAGGAAATGTACTTGATGCAACATGCGGAGGACGACATGATAATAGACGATTCGGAGCGGCCCAGGGATGGCCGACGCGGGCCAAAACGTCCGCGAACGATTCTGACATCAGCTCAACGTCGGCAATTCAAAGCGTCTTTTGAAGTGAGCCCGAAGCCATGCCGAAAAGTGCGCGAGGCACTCGCAAAAGACACAGGGCTGAGCGTTCGAGTTGTACAGGTCTGGTTCCAGAACCAAAGGGCTAAAATGAAAAAAATCCAGCGCAAGGCCAAACAAGAAGGCGATAAAAATACAGAGAAAGAAAAAGATAAGGATGAAAAGAGCATCAAGCAAGAATCTCCGTCTAGTGAACACGGAAATTATTTGGGATTAGACGGCTCATACTCTGCTTCGAGCCAACCTCTTAATCCAAATCTGCCGTACTCGCCAGATGGTAAGTTAAACACGTAAACGTAACTTATCAATGCATATGTAAATTCAATAACACATCTATAAAACAAAAATTACTAAGATTTTGTTCAAAAAGTTGTGAGAATACCTATACCTTTTAAATGTTTGTAGTTGCATACTACCTATGTATACAGGAATATATAGATCTGAAACCACAATAATTTATGGTTGTTATAATTACAAATATTTTACGAAGCAAATACGTGTAAATTATTTAACGAGTAGATGAAGCAGTGATATTCTACTGATTTGAAATTCAATCTCAAATTCCGGGACACCCCTGACTTTACAAAGATAAGTGCGTTTTATGTCTAAATATCGCCCGTTATGCCGGTGAAGGTAAAACATCTGCATACCTTAGAGATGTTATACAGTTTATAATTTTTTCTGAGATGTGTAAAGTCTGCCAGTCCGCACTTGACCAGCGTGGTAGACTATGTCCTAAAACGTTCTTACTATGACAGGAGTCAATCTGATGTAAGGTATTATCTAATATCTGTCAATCACAAATGACAAATGTTACTGAAAGCTAAATATGCCGTACAAATGCGCTTTATGGTTAAAAGATAATGATGTAAATTCTGCTGTTTTCTTCGCTAATAATGAGATCTACCATCAACAAGTAGGTGAATAATTATATTGTGATGTCTGTTTTCAGATTATCCTGCACATTCTGGTGACAGCTTCTGTAGCTCGGATATATCTCTCGATGGAAGCAACTTCGATCAGCTAGATGAAGGTGCTTCCGACACAATGAGCCTCCAGAACTTGGAGGTGCCTCATCATCCGCATCAACATAATTCACACTCTGCCCACGAGCCACTCAACCTCGGCACTGGAGCCGTCGTCAACCCCATCGATAAGCTTTACTTAATGCAAAATTCATACTTTAGTACTGATCATTGATTTACCAGTAATCGTAGCGCTGCCCGAGCGTCAAACCCTGGGCAGCGACTGCGAAATACTGCTATGGACTTATGTACTAAGACCACAGCAAATAAAACTAGTCATATATGCACCATAACAGCCACACAAAACTTATTCAGTTACCCAATGAATCCAATGGCTAATCCAATACATTCAATACCTAACGTAATGCAATCAATGATCACACCAGCGGATTCAATTGCCAACCCAATAGATTCACCATCCAACACAAACTCAATGATCAATCCAATAAAATCAACAGATAACGCAATACGTAATCGAATGTATTCGTTAACAGATCAAAATTCAATGAATATTGCTAATACATTCAATTCAATGGACTATTCGATGAATATGGGACTCGAATCGAAATCAAATCAAGTGAATTTGTTGAGTGATTCATTGACTACACCATCGTATTCCATGAGTTCAATGGCTGAATCGATGACTCCAATACCAAAAGAAAACCCAAAGAGTCCAATTAATACAATGTTTAACTTGACAAGTTCATCTTCTAACCCAAAGAGTGCAAAGGCGTACTCTAGAGGTACACTACGCAATCAAATTAATTCCAGGAATTTGCGTTCTAACGCAATTAGTTCAACGACTAATTACAATTCAATTAGTTCAACGACTAATTACAATACAATTAGTTCAACGACTAATTACAATTCAATGAGTTCAACCACTAATTACAATTCAATGTGTTCAGCGACTAATTACAATTCAATGAGTTCAACGGCTAATTACAATTCGATGAGTTCAATGGCTAATTACAATTCAATGACTTCAATGAATAATTACAATTCAATGAATTCAACGACTAATAGCTACCCTTTGCGATTGAGGAATAACTCTATGAGTTCTTTATATAATCCAATGGATTTCATGGCCAACACCATAAGTTCCCATTCTAATCCAATGAGTACATCGGCTAATTCAATGATTCCACTGGCTAATCCAATAATGCCAGAACCAATATACTCAGCGGCTATGCCAATAACTACAATGATTAATCCAATAAATTCAATGCCTAATTCTATGAATTCAGCACCTAATGCAATGAATTCAATGGTCAACCCAATGAATTCAATGGATAATCCAATGAATGTTATTGGTAATCCGATGACTCCAAGACGTAACCCATTAAATACAATGGGTTACCCAATAAATTCAATACCACCGACATCGAGCCCGTCAAATTCGACATATAACCGAACGAATCAAGCAATGACTGAAATAATTAACATAATGAACAGGCCAACGTGTACAGTGATTGAATCTTCCATAGAGTCAAATCCAGTGAACGAAATATCAAACCCAATGAGCTCAACGACAAACCCATTAGATTCAATAAGAAGCCCCTTGAATTCAATAGCGAACCCAACGATTTCAACTAACAACCCACTGCAATCTTCGAGTAATCCAATGAATTCAATGGTCAACTCATCAAACCCAATGAGTATGTATCGTTTTATGGAGTATTCGACATTGTAAGCCAAAGATGTTTTTTCACTGTATACTTACTTAAAATTAATGTATGAACATGACTATTGTCCACATTATTAAATGTGTGTATATATAAATTAATATTGTAAATACAATATTGTATTCTTATACATCTCTATAGCAAAAACAGTAAGGCAAGTAAAAGCCTGGACATTTTAATACGTTAATAACAAGGAAAATATTTGATCTTTGTCGACACTAATAACAATTAGTCATTCGTTTTCTTGACAAATTTTTGCATTCCTCTAGTCTTTCTTATTCATTAAGTTGTTATGTGTAAGATAAATGTGTACATATTGTATTATAACACAATATAGGTAGTATCTTAATGATGTGACGTACGTACAAGAACACAGTAGAGGAAAATTTACCGAAATATGAATAATTGAATTTTGAAAATTGATCAGTAGCTTGTGTCTCGTCTCAAGTATGATTTTCTTAGAATAGCCTGATAATGAAATTACATTAGAGTGTAGTGACCAGACAATCGTCTTTATGTCATACTGGGTAGTTACCTACTATACCTACTGTTATCAAATATGTATGTAGATGCAATTTTAAGAGCAACAAATCAATTAAATAATTACCCTTTTCTCATTACTGGATGTGGCTATTCTCGGATGGTTTATAATTAATCAATAAATACTGTTCTCATTTGTAGCTTATAAATTATATTCCAAACGTAAACATGTAACTAATATAATAGGTTCATATTTAGGTAATTTCTTGTGTACATAAATGTTTATTAAAAATGTTGTATTCGCATAATAATTAAGTACGTACCGTTTAAAATGATACTATTAGATATGTTAGAACAATTAGAGCAAGACACGTTAGAATCGATCATGTGTTCGATAGACACGAAATGTTAGTGATAAACCAAACGTTAGATTTCACTTTACACGCTGTTGCACCAAATACACATATAAATCTTAATGGGCTCTAAATGAACATATACATAGGTATAAGTACCTACTGAATAATATTCGATTGTTCAAAGGTAAAAACAGACGTATCGACGGCTGAATAAAATTACATTGAACGCTAGATAAGTAAAATATAAGATTTTTAGACATTCTAATGTACATTTACGTATCTACATGTTTCAATAGTGTACCGAGTGATTTTACACTGTCTTGTTACATTGTATTTTTCTATTCATTTTGTTATTTATATTTTATCCACTTCACTTCGTAACGGCAAACGGACCACCTGGTGGTGCGAGCAGGTGTGTCCATCGTCGCGTATGGACACGTGCGGCAGCGGCACACGTGAATTGCCAGTATGTTGCCGGCTTTGAAGGAGAGCACTTGTCTGTAGTAAAAGCTGTGATAAATGCAGTACAGTTCCCGTTCAATGCAATATTTATGTGCTTATGTATATCTAAGTAAATCACGTGATACCTGTAACCACTGTTATATTTGTTATACTGTACCTACCTTTGTTGAAAATGATTTTAACGCTTAAATATGTAAATAAATATAAACATTACTCGGTGTATACATATTTAATGGAACGTATCTACTTTAAGAAATTTACCAGTAACTACCAAACTACCCGTATTTGTATCCCTGTTATCGTGCACATTGTAGCTTCAATTTATCGTAATACATTATGCACAAGAATGGTGAATAAATGTTAGTTAGCGACACAAACTTAGATCATTGTTAGTTTAGAATTCTGATCGTATTTATTTGTTGTATGGATATTACGAATGTATGTAATTTTTACCTATCTACAATTAAGTGATGTTTCTAGTCAAATCGTATAATTAATCATTACTTACTATTATAATACATAAATGTGTAATTTATTCCTTGTTCGTTTTGTCTGTATTGTTGTTTTATAAATGGATGTAAAATATAACGTGAAATATTCTTCTGGTATTTATTTTTTCTGCGACAAAGCTCATTTTCCTTTACATTACATTGACTATATTTAACGTAACATCACGCCTGTATTCCCCGAAGGGGTAGGCAGAGGAGTGTAGTACACCCCCACATTTCACCA
>DWEM01002735.1:0-11620 GCA_018245935.1 Agara belti belti | reverse complement strand
TGCAAGGACAGAGATATTTGGCACTCGGTGCTTTCTGCCTACCCCATTAGGGACCTGGCGTGACGGTATGTTGTTGTATAAAGTTGCAGTCAAGTCTCCAAAAATAAAGAAATCCACATGCAAATCTACAAAATCACACATCCTTTTTAATAAATATAAGCGCACCTTGATCTCCAATGTAATTGCCATAACTGTCATAAAGATCGTCATTGGCCTCATCGGGGATTTTCGGTAAGTTGTCAGTCATAGCGAGTGCTGTAGGTTTATCAGGTGCTATTGAAATTTCTTCACGCCTAAAACAAAAACACTATCACGCTTAAGGTCTTCTGATACTGTTTAAACATAAAAGTATGTAATTTAGTAAGTAAAATATATGTACACATACTAGAAATTCAAACCACAATAAAAATTAAAAGTAATTAATATTATTAAAACAGTACATAACAACTCTCATCTCATTGCATTCTTATTTATTATTGACTGTTGGGAGAGTTTCTTATCACAGTATTAGAAAGCTCAAAGCCTATTGAATACTACATTGACAAATTACAGATTGCCAGATTTCATGTGCCTGTAAGAACATTATGGAGAACTATGAGGCACAGATTTTTCACAATATTTTCCAGAGTTTCCATTAATTTCATGTAACATAATAACAAAGACGAACAAGATATAAACAAAGTAGCTAATACCTTGGTTTGTCATTCTGTGTTTGTGCTGGTCTCACTGATATTTGTTTTCCTTGAAAGAGACTGCCGTCTGCTTTTGATATTGCTGCGTGTACACTTGACTCATTTTCAAACTGCACAAATCCAAATATTCTATTTATAATAATACCATTAATTTGTCCATATGGGATGAAATGTTCGAACATCTCATCAACAGTGGCAGAGTCTGGCAAGCCACCGACATATATCCGAAGGTGTGCTGTAGCTCGGTTTTTCATAGCATGTCTATCAAGAGTAAGTTTATCTGAAAATAAAAACAAATTCCGTTGTTGGTAAACAATACATAATCGGTTTAAGTATTTATATGTTACGATTATCAGATTATTTAGAGGACTTTAAGACATTTAGAATATTTTGACATGAAGGATGAGTATAATAATAGAAAGTTTAATAGCGTATCTTAGCGCCAATAGTTATTATTCTTAAAACTGTTGTTACTAACCAGCCATTATTGAACAATTCCAATAATCGACGATGGAATCAGTAGATGTACATCGACACAGACTTTAGGCTGTTTATTTCACAATTTAACGTCTAATTAATGAACTTTCATGCAAAATGTTAACAAAGTTGTTTTCGCTTGTTTCCTGATGATTCCATAGACTGATTCCATAGAGATAGAGATGTGTCAGATATGTATATTTGCAGCGTAACACCCCATAATTTGCTCGTAGTAAACGAAAATATGATTTTTGAAATATTTTTGAAACAACTAAAAATAGGTATGATTAAATAAACAAAACATTGATAAGTTTATGTTATTATGAAAACTAGAATTATTATTGAGTATAAACCAACCTTAACCTTTTAACCTTTTATAAAAAGTACATGACGTGTGTAATATTACACGATGCAAAGTACAAATCTTATAAAGTCGACAAAAAATCGAGATTTTGGTAAATAAGCGCTGTTGCTTACACTAATAGTCTTATAAGATACAGCATAATCATGGAGAAAGCAAAAAGCACCTAGTGCTAAATATCTCTGTCCTTACAAACCTGAGGTGCTTTGACTCTCTTCATGTATACATACACTGTACGGCGGTGCTTTCTGTCTACCCCGTTAGAGACCTGGCGTGATGGTATAATAATAATAATGATAATAGAGAATTGCAAACTTCTTTAAAAACGTCTAGATAAAAAATCCATGATAGCATGATCTGTCTTCTACTGTCGAGTCAATGATGGGTAATTTTTATGTTCGAATTATTGCCCAGGGGTTATTTACGAAACCTACTCTATATTTCCATAGCCAGATTCCAAAGTCACCTCAGGTATGTTTTACCAAAACATTGTCAATGGTATATCAGCTGCTCGCTGTCATTGTCAATGCCAAGCCGATATGGGTTTTGCCAATTTTATGTCAAAAATGATAACAATATGTTATATTTTATAGGTTAACAGAATATATCATGTTATATTGCCAAAATTTACGATTTTACGGCGTAATTAGGTTTATAATACAGATATGCAATTAGTCAATCATATATATTATAAAATTACTTAAAACTTCCGTTATTTAAAATTTAAGCTAAGTTCTACTTATCGTGTATACACAATAGGTAAGTATAATAATTATTTTTATATTCTCCTAATTTTTAAAAGTCCCTTTGTTTAAGTAATCTTAATTATGTATGTTTTCTGTAACTTATATTGGTAGTAAACTTTTATTTCTTTAATTGTGAAGTTGTGTATGGTGTCTTGAAAACAACGTAGTTATTACTACAACGAACCTATGTTTTAAATATAAATTCGATGAAATCAAATGGCATCATGCTTCAATGAAAGTAGAAACTGAAACACTCATAAAACGTTTCTTTAATTTTAATCTGTTTGTTTTAGGTAGTATCTAAATTTATGCCTGTGATATGACAATTCGAAGACTGTTATTGAAAAGTTACTCGTATTATAAAAAAACTATAGATAATGCGTTTTGTTCTAAGAATTTGTTTTACACCAATGTCTTCCTATCTACAGGAATTTCTACCATTGGAGACTTTATGGAACAATGTTATGAGTGGCATAAAAATGATATTAATAGTATAGACACCCATCGGACAGCTCATATGGCATTTTCCGGGTGTATTGCTGGTATTATATGCCACAATTGGTACAATTTATTAGACAGAATAATTATTGGCAGGACCTTTGATATGGTTATCAAAAAATTACTCTTAGACCAGTTTGTGTGCTCTCCTATTGTGATCTTATCATTTTTTGCAACAGTCGCTATATTTGAAGATGAACCTTTTCAAAACTTCAATGATGAAGTTAAAAAAAAATTTTGGACTTTATATAAAGCCGAATGGGTTGTGTGGCCACCAGCACAAATAATAAATTTCTATTTTCTGCCAACAAAATACAGAGTTGTTTACGATAACACAATATCCCTAGGCTATGATATTTATACCTCACATGTAAAGCATCAGAAGTCCACCAAAGTTGATAAATAAATTTTTAGTAAATCAAGGATGTATTTAAAAAAATATTATAATTTTATGAGCATATGTCTATTACATGTTTTTAAATGAATAAATGAGTGATTTTCTAAAGTCTATCTTTAATTGTTACAATGTTACAGATAAATATCCAACAGAACAAATTTATATTGACACTGCACTTGAAAATATCATATTTCTCTTCATTGCAGACATAGAAAATGCAAGCACTTGGAGTTACATGGCGGAAACTCGCAACCAATGTTCGTACCTCAGGACCAGTGACCCATCTAAAGAGAGTTGTGAAAGTGGCTTTTAGTGATAAATATTTATTATATACTAATGTTTCAATATCTATCAGCTTATCATCTTTAGGTGATGTTATAGAGCAACAATATGAAATTTACACTGGGGATCAAGAGATGTATGATTCTAAGAGAACAATGCATATGGCTTTTTCTGGAGCAGCCTTGGGTGTGTTATGTCACCATTGGTACAAAGTTCTAGATAGATTTATAATAGGAAAAACTGTAGACATGGTAATTAAGAAACTGTTGCTAGATCAATTATTATTTTCTCCTGTCATGATTGTAACGTTTTTTGGAAGTTTAGCGGTGTTAGAAGAAAATCCATTGGATAATTTCAAAGAGGAAGTAAGGGAAAAATTTATTACCCTTTACAGAGCCGAGTGGATTGTTTGGCCACCGGCGCAAATTATTAATTTCTATTTTCTTCCCACTAGATACAGAGTTCTTTACGATAATACAATTTCCTTAGGTTACGACGTTTATACCTCACAAGTGAAACATAACAAATCCTCAAAAAACATATCTACTATGGACAAGGACACTTAGTTGAAATGTAAAGTATTTAATACTTAGACATTGAAATTTATTACGCCATGCAATATTATTGTTGTTACCAATATTACAAGATTTGTTATTTGTTCCTACTAACATGTTACCAGCCTGCTAGCTAAGAAGGTTACTGATTGATTGTATTCATTGTTGTAACAAAATATAGACTTAGAATAGGTACCTACATTGAACTTTAATAACGCCCTATATTTGTCATCATGTAGACACATTTTTTTGCCACCATAAGCTACAGTAAACCAAAGAAAATACTCCTTAAATGATTAAGTTTGTTAAATAAGGTGTAAGTACAAGTAGGACATCAAAATAAAACTGCAAATGATTACTTTTTTTTATTAGGTATCTCAAAATTATTGTGTTACCGAGAAACACGTATATACTATAAAAACTGTAAAAAAAATTGTAAAACCTTTATGCATGTCATTTTTTCTGTTCTATGGTCCAAGAACAGCAGATAACTTAATACTAATTCATACTGACATAAGCATTGCTGTGATTAAGTAGGTACTCATAGGATTAAAGTCTTAGGAAGTAGAAAGAAATGAAATATACCTATATGTACTTATTTTATATATGTACGAATTTTTTGTATCCATATTTATCATTTATTTGACGTATAATCTATATCATAAATGGGGGTCAATTAATAAATTTTATTGTTATCGTTACAATTTTATGTATACTGGTTTTATTAGCATGTTCCCTAAACATTTTTTTTGTGGATACTTACCTATTTCCTTATATCATTAAACTATTTTACCCTCGGCTCCTTTATCTTCTTAACTATTTAGGCGTTAAGAAAGGTTCTTCGACTGGTGAGCTTTTTCGGTCAGATCTTAAGTCGTTTAAAACTTTACGAACAATAGATTTCTCAAAATATTTTTCTGGCCATGATTCTGATCGTCTAATATTTTTTATTCCTTCGAATACTGGCAATCGACTACTTCTTGGAGTGTCTAAGTGTGAACGAAAGGATCTTCCTCTTCTGTTTTCTCTAAGACCTAGCAATGACGTCAACAGTTTGTCTAATTCAGCAATGTCATTGCAATGTTTAATTTCATTCTTATGCTTTTGTGTGTGAGGCGTTGTTGCACCCGAATCAATTCTGCTGGATCGCACTGACACAGGTGTTCGGGACTGAAATCCGATTGATCGGATTACCTGTAACAGATATATTTTTATTGATTTGCAATTTAAACACCCCTAACTAGGTAAGTATCATTTATGTGCTTTAAGAAATGTAGTAGAAACGATATATCTGTAGAGTGCTTCTATGTATGTATAACTTTTACCTCATCAGCGTTATGACTCTGATAACTCATTCTCTTAACATTTCTGTATGTCTCATCATCCACGGCTTCTTCGACAGCCGCCTCCAATTTTCCTTTAAGGTCCTCGATGTCGGTATTATTTAGATCCTCCATAACTAATCTAGTAAAGAAATTGAGATGTCAGCCATAAAATTTGACCAAGTTATATATTAGATCATATTAGTGGCAATTTATCAATGAGTACTCTAGTGATTAGGTTGCAGTAGTAAGTAAAGTTAACTACTTCCATACTAGCCTTATATTGTGGGCATAAACAGGTCGACATTAATAGAGTCTTAAGGGTCCAGTATACTCGCCCAACTGTGTACTAAGATAATGTAGGTACATTGACTACCCTTTTCTCATAGAAGGACTACGGATTGGACTAACCAATTAATACTACTTAGTTGTAGAATTATTTAGCAACTAATAATAACTGGATTAAATCTAACTACTTAACTTATTAGGCATTATTCTTAGGAGCACCGTGATAGTTGCTTTGCCAATTTAATAACAACAGATCGTTTTGAAAATTAATCTCATAAATTTACGTCGATTAAAACGTCTAGATATATTTATGTCTAGATACATATATGTAGGAGTGTCATGAAATTCCTTACCCTGCACGTTCCTCCTCCTCAGCCTTATGTAAATTGGCGCGATTGGCTTCGCGAGCCACTTTGATATCTTGTTCCCAGAATCTCCTCAGATCTGGAGTAGACGTGTATGGCGCGGCAACTTCTTTAATTTTCAAAAATATTATCGCCGTAATGAAGATGCAGATCACGTTCACTACGGTAAGGCAGCAGCTTACTATTCCTGTTACGTATTATGGATGTAAATAAATTGGCTTCGGTAATTATATAGATCGTTTAGTTTGCTACCATCAATAAATTTGAATATTAAAAAACAAAAAAATAAAACAGGAGCAAAGTCTGATAAAAGTTTAATAAAAGTGAAAATCGGCCTTTAAAATATACTTAATTAAAAAAATATATGAATAATCGCATTCGTGAATGTCAATTAAATGTTATTACTTAAATAGTGTTATCTCACCGTTTACAGCAAATTCTATAGGAAGATAATTGTGATAGAGTGGTGTGTATGAGGAATTTCCGAAATATGGCTCTCCTTTGATATGAGGTATTTTTACATTTGGATACAGTAACCAAATGCACGCCAGCGCCCAGTACAGACCCTGAAATATGTTACTGTCTTTTAAGGGAGGGAGCTGTTACTTACTTCCGATATACCAAGTGCAACCTACCTAGCCATATGTACTTGCTTTAGACAAACAACAAAGTAGAAATTCTTCAAAGTAAAAAAACATTAAAAGCAAAAATAGAAAATATTTCAAGTTTCAAGCAGTATATTTAAAAAATTGGGTCGTGTATGTTTACATACACAATTAACGAGTGGAGGTAATAACGACGCAGATATCGCGATGCCGATAAGTGGTCCAGCGCTCCCTTGTAGCAGAGCCAGAGCCACACCGGTGCCCGACGTGAGAGCCCACAGCACACCCATCCAGAGAGCTCTGACGTTACCTCTGACAAAAAAATGCCACATAATGAAAAAAAACAAAAAGACATCCTTTAACAGCACAGCTTTAGTATTAGCTCAACTTAGTTTACTCAACGTGTCTTGGAATGAGAATTAATGATGCAAGCAAATGGAATTCATCGCCTTCCATGTTGCAGGGGTATTCAGAAAGCACCATAATATAATTATAGTGTACTCTAAAATTTACCGAGACTTCATTTCTTCAGTCGGCCAGTCTCCGAAACCCCATGGCATTTCCGTGGTGCCGAGGATTAATCCGAAAATGAATCCAAAGAGTAGAGATAGGAGCATTCCTAGGATTAAGCTTTCGAAACCACTTCTTACTAGGCTTCTATCGGAAATTATAGTTCCAAAAGTTATTGACATCACCGGGCCCATTAGTGGTGATACCAACATCGCAGCTACAATGTTTGACGCGTTATTTTCGACGAGGCCCAGAGCTGCAAGCGAGCTGTAGAAGAAAATGATTATTTTACTCATAAAAAGATAATAATAATATAATCTGTTAGTAGTAGTAGTACTGCATTCTATTTTATAATTTCATTTACAGTAGGTATGTATTATCCAGATACTTAAACTGCGATAGCAATGATAATACATGTACCTATATCTAAATTTGAGTTATCTGTAGGAAACTGCTGTGAATTTTAAGTACAGAAATGTAATTTAAAATAAAGATTATTATATCAGAGCATCAACAATAATAATCAAAGCACACTATGATTAAATTAAAAAAAAACAATTTGAAAATCGGTTCACGCAGTCCAGAGTTATGAGGTAACAAATATAAAAAAAAAATACAGACGAATTGAAAACCTCCTTTTTAAGTCGGTTAAAAATAGTTACTGCTGGTAAGGTCAATGTAAAGTATACCTTGCTGTCCAAGTAAGGGTGTGCTTAACGCTCCTGTAGGTAATATTATGGCTAAACTGAAGTATTTAAATATCCTTACCGTGTTTTCTTTCCTTTTTTTTTGTTTTAAATTACATGTTGGCATTTGAATCCAAACCACTAGGCAAACACTTTTTATGGCAAAAGCTTGTTATTTAGTTTTGTTGTGTATATCTCAAGAATATTCCGGTTCAGAAAGATACTTACTCCGCTGTTATAATCAGTGTTAGGTAATCAAATGAAAGCTCCCCGCCACCACGAACTCCATCTACCACTTGCTTGACCGTCAATTTAGATCGAATTGATTCTATAAAACATCGCCAGCGTTTTGCTTCTTCATTTTTTCTTCTAAAATTTGAACGTAACAATGGAAATTTAATAAATAATTTCGTATTTATTACACAACCTTGTTTCGCACCAATAGTGTACTTACAATATTGTTTCATCGTCAATTTGTTCATTGTCGAGAGCGGAGTGCACCACATTGCAGGGTAAGACGCTAATAAATATAAATTAACAGATTAATGAAATGACACAGAACAAACAAATGCGCTCATCACACGAACGTTTGTGCTGGGTGAGAATCGAACCCACGACCTCCGTTCTTACAGTCAGGGTCTCTAACCACTCGACCACGAGGCCAGTTAAAGCGATTAAAGCTTACTTGCGTAGTTAAAGTTTCCAAAGAGTATAAAAATGGTCTCTGTTAGGAAATTCAAAGCGTTAATCCAACTTCATTCACATTTATAAGGGGTATATAATACATACCTGACAATAGATTTGCAACACACTCCGATACCAAGTTGGGTGAGGCAGTGCAACATCGTCTCGCACCGGTCGCCCGTCGGTAACGGAAAGACCACTTTGAAATAATTTCCTGCTCTATCACTTGTCCATATTGCATGCTCTACGTGCAGTTTCATCAGCAATTCTTGCAGAATCTAATTGATAACGGGGCCAGGTATTGATGGTTGTATAAACTATGGTCCATAAGTCCATTGTCATAAACTTATCTTATTTTTATTGAACACAAATAATATTCTAAATAAATAAAGATTTTTTAAGGGTAAGTAAAATTTATGAATCATGGTTACGAATTCTAGAATTTAACAAAATTTAATTGTACGCAGTAAATGACGAATTTGGTTTAAATTTTTGAACATTTGTTTGACCTAAACATTTGTTTTAAATTAAAGATTTATAGGAGTTCGAAGTTTAAATGAGTGACTTATCAGCGTAATCAGGGATAAACGCTTTGCTCTTATAAGATTATTTATTAATAGTCTCGTGAAAAAAACTTACGTTTTCCATTGTGAAAAAATTATCGTCTTCATTAATATTTTCCAACGTGGGATTAAACGCTTCATTGTAGTAATGTTGTGTTAAATGGATTGGTATGCTCTTAGATTTTTTGTTACGCAGCTCCACTTCCAAGAGACATTGGTTCGGCGAACTTTCATTCACAACCACTAGCTCTTTTGGTTTTCCAAATTTCAGCAAATGCTCATAATTACTTGTAGGTATATAAACGATGAAGATTACACCGGATGGCATGGACACTGATTTAATTACGACCTTATTCACGAGTAGACTACTTAGCTGTAGCTTTGTTTTGATATTGAGAATATTATCCCGAGCAGGTGACGAGGCAGTACTTAATTAATAGACGTGAGTTAATTGAATTTAAAAGTAATTATGACAGCCTGACTATGCTACCTCCCTCTCGTTAGCGTACGAGATAGTAAAGTAGTTACTTATGAATCTCTGTATGATGATAATTTTGCGAAGTGCTTCTTAATTAGGTAGCAATAGATTCTCTGGGACCACATCGTAATAATAAATGTTAATATAAATATACATAAGTACATATTTATGCATTTAACTATACCTACAGTGCTTCATTATTTTACTTTGACACAAAATCGACCTATAATGATGCAAGATCTTTCTTTTTCAGCTATTGTTTAAGTTAAGATTAGCAATTAGGCAGTGAAAGGTTTGGATTTTATTTTCCCACACCGGGGTTCTGGGTTTAGATACTAGCACGCAACTCTCACTTTATAATAATTACATGCGCTTTAAGATTAAATATCACTCGGTATTTAATAACGATAAAGGAGAACATCAGAACAAGAAAAAATGGTACAAATAATAGTAACAATACAAAATTAATTGTAACTGTAATATTAGGTATGACAAAATATTTTTATAAAATACAATATGATTCGTATACCTATGTATGTATATGTTCCTTGTGTCTTTTCCATTCCTCTCTTTATCTTCCCCAAATATTTATATACCTCAGTCATAACTATGTATATAGGTACTCACACTATACTATTTCTTACGTATCGTAAACGATGGTCACTTTTATGAAATTTCGAGAGGTGTATTTTAGGTTTGCGTGAGGCCTCCTACATATAATGGAGAGAAGTTTATGACAGGGATTTGTTAACGTGAGCGCCTTGAACGACTGTTCTATTCTACTTCTGCATTTTACTTAAAATCACCATTATTTTTCTAGGGCACGTAAACAACGCAATCATGGACCAAACGACCAGACGCGCTGTAAACAACCCGGATTAGTTAATGTAAACTACGTCATATGCCAAGACGCAATGTGAAGTTTAATTTACATCACCTTGAAGTTTACAAATCGACCCACGATCAACATAGAGAAGATTATTTTAGAAAGGGCGTCATACAGCATTCCTTCTGAATAGGTCTTTTATTTTAAGCTTTGGATGAAATGTAAAGAATCCTTGCTGAAAATCAGTGCGCGTTGTTTTTGAATGTTATTAAAAAACAATTTAAATACTAAAACACGCAGAGCAAAAAGTGCGTGAATAGGTACACCCTTGTTGATATTACGAACGTGAAAATTAAGAAACCAAACGGAAACTATGTATCGAATCATCAATAATCTTCAAAAATATGTACCTATAACTAAATCGAAAATTATAACGAAATTGACTAGATACGAGTAGGTGATATAGTAAGTCAACAACAGAACACTCATAATAGAACGATATTGTATACCCTAATAGAGGTGAACTTGAAATTACGAATATAACTCCCGTCTTGAACAGACACCGTCAGCTTTCCTTAGTGACGTCAGCGAATGGAGTAGTTATTATAAATAGTTTAAGTTCCAGGAATATTACGTGCGACAGCTCTCACCCTCACATCGAGTGAACTTGACAGCGACATTATGAATCTGAATCCACGTGCTGCAAACAGTTGCGTCAGGTATGGTGTGCGTGGGAATAAAATATACAGATTATAAATATCAGTGATACTCACACGAGTATATTTTATTGATGAGCCGTGCATCAACAATTGCAAGCGAATAGACTATTGAATGCAAAATATTCCAAAAGCCTTTTGTTTCCCCCTTTGTTGGGTATTTCAATCTACAGTATATCAATACTCGTATATACGCGAAATGCATATCTATATAAAAGCTACGCACAATGAATTACTATGTACCTATATGGTCACTGATCTCCGTATATACCTCCATTGCACTGAAATTCTTGACGTTTTTCTGTAAAAACTACGTAAACTAAATTACGTGGACTTAATTGTGGATTTCTTTGACATGGTTAATGTATCACCGCAGATCTTCTGTTTTGAGAACATAGTCGTATGTGCGTCTTACGACGTTTCAAGATGAAATTTTCAAGCAATATATATATCTACTAGTAGACCCGACCACGCGTTGCCGTGGTTCAAATAGGTTACAATAACTTTATCTCATATTTGTAAAAGTCCCGTAGCTCGATGTTCGTCCGACTAAGTGTTGTTCTATAAAAA
>DWEM01002734.1:0-11622 GCA_018245935.1 Agara belti belti | reverse complement strand
GGGGGGAGGGGGGGGGGGGGGGGGGGGGGGGGGGGGGGGGGGGGGGGGGGGGGGGGGGGGGGGGGGGGGGGGGGGGGTGGGCGGGGGGGGGGGGGGGGGGGGGGGGGGGGTTGGGGTGGGGGGGGGGGGGGGGCGGGTGGGGGGGGGGGGGGGGGGGGGGGGGGGGGGGGGGGGGGGGGGCTTAGAAAAACTTTAACCGGTTTAACATAGGGACTGAATCATCGAGACCAAGTGCGGACGGGTTCTGGTGCTACAGTAGTCAGCAGTTTTATGTGTGATCAATCAACCGTCGCACTCTGGTTTCGTTACGTACACTATATTTTACCTCGTTTTCTAGTTTTTGTATATTAAAGTGTTCACATCTACGACTGATAACACGTGTACAATATCATTAATCTTTTCAATTATATTTATTTATAAAAATCACCTTAAATGTAACAAACTAGTATTACGTACTTTGATTTCCCGTACGCAATCTAAAGATAATACCCGTGTCAACAAGACGATACTTAATATTCAATGAATATTTCCCGCAAGTAAAACCTGTTCGTAACTGTTCTAATAATAATGTTACCCGGACAACATATTCGTGGACTCAGACCTCTGTATGTTTGCAAAATTACGTTAAAAATAATATACTAATCGTCGCTGAAGTGAAAAATTGCTAACATCTCTTCTGTAAAATTCTGTCATATATGTATGTGCACCTATCAAAAAACTTTTATTATTTCCTCTAGTAACAACAACTAAAGCATTCCCAATGATTATGCCATGCCACAAAGGCGAGGTGGACATAAAGGTGTGCATGGATAAACCATGTCATGTCCTTATTGATCATATGTCCTTATGTGCGCAATTGCAAAACAAGGAAAGCAGATGTAGGTGACAATTGACAAGTCGTAAACAAACGTAGTGCCTAAAATAAAAACATTGTGAAGAGATAACGATAATTCTCAATCGATTACAATAATTGTTAGGCATGAGATAAAAATTACACACATTTACTTGTCATGACGTATATGAAACGTTTCGAAAAGACGAGAAAATTTTAAACGCGCACTTATGATTAGGTAGGCTTAGGCGAACGGAAACGACATATTTTTTTTGGTAGAAACACGCAGTTTATGGAATGTTCTGGAATGTTCTGGAATGTTCTGTGAATACGATTAAATTATATACCTGATAGTGAGAAGTCGTTGTGGCGGCTCTCCGAGTCTCTGATGAGGAAGGCGCCGTGCTCGTTCTCGGGCAGAAGTAATTTCTTCTCCGCTTCGATTCGTTTTATTTTGCGAAAATACCATCTGAAACAAGAGAATATCAAATCTATCATACGTATCTTGGTTCCGCGGAAATGGATTTTGCCAAACAGTAAAGCTGATGTTCCTTCTTAAGAAAACACCGAATGAAAATGAGTAGCAAATACTGCCTAACTAAAAACTATAATATATTAACCTTTAGATAGTCGTTATATTAAGAGCGCGTTAAGAAACGAGCAGCGTGCTTTTTTTTTTACTAATTATGCAAATGAAAAGTTTGCGTAATCGATTATAGATTTCAATAATTCAAACTGTAAACTTGTCGATTATTTTATTCACTATCGTTAGATTCCTGGACATTGGAGGAGGTGTTCGTTAGCGATAACGCAGACCAGAAAGCGGGGCGACGATGACTCAAGTGTAGCGAATGAATAAGTATTTTGCATTCAATTGGCGTACGCGTGCTCCGACGAGAACACCGCGGTTATTGTTGCAACCGTCTTTAACATAATAACGTGTACTGACGACGATTTGTAATATGCTACCTCGCTCTACAGTTCTTACAAGATTCTATAAATAACAAAAAATGTCGACATTTAAAATCGCAATCAATAGAAGAATCATTCGGTGCAAATAAATTACGCTAATTTATTGCGGAAACTGGATAATTACAATTTTAAATGGCAATATTATTTTGGTGAGATATAATTTATTCGTTTCTTTTATTTGTATAATAATACTTAATAATATTTAATGAAAATGTTCTCGGTGTGCTTATGTGCATCGTAAAATACTTAGAGTCGAACAAAAACAAAAGCAATGCAAGTATTAATTTGCGGTGTGTTTTTATTGCGCTTTTGGTATATTTTTATATGTAATTATATAATTTTATAATAACGATAGTACGCGAACCGGTGGAAAATAGTTGTAAGTCATTACTGTGATATTATCTAACGAAGTTACACGTGTAGTAAGTATATAACAACATTAATAGAGGATACAACCACAAAACCTTATTGTGTTATAACAATGGAATATTAGACGACCGATCGATTCTAATTGCAATAAGAAATTAATTAGCAAAATCAAATTACAATAAACAAGATTAACAAGGTCTCTCGACAAAACGCAAACTGAACGCTAACAAACCCAAAGTTATAAAACCAAATCTGCATGATACTCAGCATATGTCCTGCATAAATTTAACATTATCTTGCGCTAAGGCGTATTGGTATTGACATACAAAATATATTCACTTTGTATCGCTGGCAACAAGTGACAGTCGGCGACAATATGTTTTCAATTTCAAATGATCCGACATCTTTAAAATCCGTCAATTTTCTTCGAGTAAATGATTTTTCTAGTGTGCGTGATGATAACTGGCCGACAGAGTTCGACCGTAACAATTATTTTCCAATTAATAATAATTATCCGTAAGAGCTAAAGAGGTCGGGATTGCAATTAAGAAAATCGGCGATTCGTATCGCGATCCTTATCCGGGCGCGGATATGTACCGCGTTGTAGTAATTAAAATCTCAAACTGGGATGCGAGGAAATAAAACGGTGATTCGTAATCGAGATGAAAAGTTAAATTTGCGTTCATGACAGAAACGATATACGATTCCAACGGTTTCGTACATTAATATACGGAAAGAGGGTGTGATTTTTACAGTTGTCAACTTTTTGGGTTATCCGATTTTAAATTTATAAACGTCAAGCGTTAATTAAATGCCAGCAAGAGGAAACGAGGCCACGTGAAGAGTACTTCCAATAGACGATTGGGTACGTATGACGACTTTGACGAGAATAGAAGTTTCTTATGGAACATGACAGAGGAAATCCTTAATGTTCACCTATCTATCAAGGTGATAAGCGTGACTGCTTTTGAATATTGTACGTAAAACCCAATTTTTATACAAATTTACTACTTACAATTTATAAATTAATTTATAGGTTAATATCAATTTACAAAATACATATTATGTAGAATAAAATTTTCCTATACTTACCTCTTATGCGATACCTAAGCATAAATAATAAAACTCTTTCCCTTACGTGATATTACACGTTGCAGTACAATCTTTCCACGAATAATTGTATAAAGAGTTGTCAGATTAAGTAAAATTTTAAATGCAACTACTGTTAGCCCGCTGCGTATATTGGTGAGTTGTGTTTGTAATTCTATGTATAATCTTAGCAAAGTCACGTCAAACAGTACAAGAAGCGTTCATTTTTAGGTTATTGTTTGTAAGTCAGGCAGATAATTATCACACGAATCAAATAGAAGTAGACAATTACATGCAAAGTGGCAATATTGTTAAATACCTCCATGAAAAGGACGCTACGAACTGCCTCTTTTATTACCGACGGGTTAGACCTCGTCACGTGCTAAGGGCGTCGGAAGGGTCATAGATCGGTTACTAGTCACTAGCGAAGGTCCGTCGAGGGCAAGACGCAAACAGAATTGATTGGATCCAACGATGCGCGCACAAAGTCGAACCGAGTAATAATAATAATAACCGAATAATTGGAATCTTTTGAAGATTTACAAGTTCATAGTGGTAAAGTCGAAACATTGATCAGAGCAATATGATTGACCACTAAATAATAATGCCAATGTCAATGATGCAGTAACACGAAAGGGCAATGTGTAAAAAAGGAAAACGTGGTAAAAATGCATAGCAACATTGGACGTCCATCCTGTTCGTAATGCTTACCTCGCAATTCTAATTTAGATCTTAGTTAAGCGAAACGAGAAAAAAAAAAATAAAGAAGAACCCTCCGTACCTTAATTAAAACGAAACAATTCATTATCCGCAGTTAATTACTCACGACGCTAATTTATCGTCAGTACAAGCGGACGAAAATAAAACGACCGACCGATGACTAGAACTAAGTTGCGTCTATTTTTATACGCAGCCTTACAGTATAACGCGGTTATTAAACTGGTGGCGCGGGGCGGCCTGAGGCAGGCGTTCCCAACCTTGATAGGTGTAAGTTTATCGATCAAAAGTCCGTACAATCGGAATTCCAACAAAATGCTGGTTTTCTACATAGATGTACTATTTCATAATCAAATACAACGAATATTTTTATGAATAGATACAAAATTACGTAAAGCTTAATTTACACTGCAAATAAGCTGGAAAGTTACTAATGATTTTGTGTAGGCATTAGATATGAAGGGGCAATATCACGAGTGTGGTGTAAAAATAAGTAGATGTATCTACAATTATAGAAAACAGAAAAGTTAAATGGCTTTTAAATTTTTTAACGATGTTTAGTGATACAATTTCACAACAATATCAAAATACGAGGTCAATTAATTACCACTAACAGTGCAATTCAATTTTTGTAACATACAAATTTAATGAATACAAACACCGATTGGTTATTTCATTTTTTGTTTCTAGAACGTTTTAACCCCGACTCTCTCGCTCAGGACATTGCTGCTCCAAAACAAAGAATGCTAAACAAGCTAGATAGTTAGCGCTCGAACCGCTGCGACGACCTTGACCCGCATACACTTTTGACAGAAATCGTCATCTGAACCGTTATTCCATTGTGCATTATCCGTCTATTAGACGATTAAATTAACCTTTACAGATATAAAATAAAAATTAATGATTGCAATATGCGGGTAACCTCTGCGTCGACTGATAAATACGCTTGTAATAATTTAACGTCCGGAGGACCGAGAGGTCTTCAATAATAAAATGTTGTTAGAAATAATTTTATTAATTGTGTACGAGAGGCATTGAAATGTTATCTTTCAACGAAATCGAAATTATAAATTGATGGCCAGCAGCTCTGCGTGTTGTTAAAATGTTTGAGGAAAAATCGTACGATTCAGTGAAAGAGACGGCGCGAGGATTGTGTATTTTACAACTGTTAAATATTCGGACATCCTTTGGTAACAAAATCGTTTTAGTCGTGTACGTAGTCGATAGGCTAAGTGGTTTAGATTTCAACCTCTCAGGTCAAGATTCTGAGGCGCAAACCCTGACAAAGCTGCACTGATGTTACAAAGTTACTCGCTATAACAATGAAGTGAAACACGGCAAAGAAAGGTCAACAAAAACTTATTTATCTCCGTAAAATTTTATCTAAGGCTTGAGATGAGCAGTTTACCGAACCAGCGCACGACCAGCATGGTGCATTATGAGCTTGAACCTCCCTATCGAGAGAGGAGACCCGTGTTCAATAACGCACCAGATGCAGGGTTGAAAGAAATATTAACGTGAGATTTTAGTAATCGCATGACCGAATCAAACGCCACGAAATAGATTCAATGATATTTGAAGAGTTTTGAAAAAAAAAAGCGCGTAACACCGCGAAAGCGAAAGTTTGCAAAAGAAAGTCAGTAGTAAGGTCAGACATGAAATCAAATAACATCGAACGAATATAGAAGGAAAACATTTCCTTAACTGGAAATAGCGAGAGATATTTTTACACATTAAATAAAAAGTTGTATCTATTCACTGAAAACGACAAGCTCTTTTTATCACCAAAAGGTATCGGGCAGTGCAACCGGGAGCCTTGAATTCGCGTTCGACATGAAATCAATTTGAAAAGCAAATCGATCTCACTATGACTAAGTGGCAACAAACCATTCATTTAGATAATAATTCGCCGTTATATTTACTGGACATGTTTCAATTGTGGACACTTGAAAGTTCAAATAGCATCGAGCAAATACGGCTATTTTAATGTTGAGAAAATGTCGAGTAAAAGTGTTTCGACTCACAACAGACAATATTCATTACAACGAGTAATGAACGAAAGACAACCGGTCGTGACCTACTATCATTTTAGAAAATACTTTTTGTATGGAACCTTTATTAATTGGTTATCAACTTAACACTTCACTTTGCTCGGAGTCAGGTCTCGAAAATATTCCTATCGCAATAGAAACGTATCACTTTTGTATCTTGGCATTTGAAATAATGCGCTACGAAATTCAAATAATTCGTAATAATACATATATGTACAATTATTATATACAACATACTTTTATGTACTTAAAAATATAGATTCAGAGAATAAGTACGTTGGTACTTGTTTTGGTAATTGGATTAAAACAAAACTAAAAGAAAAAGGATCTAGACGAACACGAAACTTATCTGTCGAAATTGCAATTATTATATGTATATACCTCGCGTTCAACTAACAATTATTTCGTAACAGAGTGATACATATTATATGTACTCGAAAAGGTTACGTTGCTAATGTTAAACGAATAAAATGCTTTACTGTTCAAGCTAATAAAAATGCAATTCTGGTACCTACAGATAAGCGATTGCAATTGATTTCCGTGATCTAAGCTAACGATAAGTATTTTATATTTAGTTAACGGGAGAAGTGGGGATCGTTCAGCTTTTTACGAAGCCATTCCTAGTTGGCGCCTCGCTCGATAGATAAGACATCTGGTTATGGTCGTCGCCTGAAAGATACACGAAAAGCACTGATTGGTAATCGTATCAATTGACTAAGCAAAAGTTACGATATTTGGCACTCGGTGCTTTTACCTACCCCCTTGGGGATCTGGAGTCTGGTGGGTATAATAATAAAAATAACAATAATTTTGAAGCACTATGAATTTCAAATTGTTGTAAAGGTACCTTTATGCTAGACAACGATTTTTTTTGTTGTAGTTTTCCTCTATCAACTAAATGAATAAACAAATGACTACTACAAACATATGAGACAATGGCCGAACGTACATGTAAAATGATGGTAGTACAGGATTATTCTAATATACATGAAGTAATAAAGTAGGCGGGTGATCAAACTCAATAAGAGAATAAGCAGCCAAGTATGATGCTGTCTGGAGTGGGGCTGGCTGTAACCGAAGTATAAAATACTCAATAGTTTATATATACGACTTTACTGTTTGTAAACTTTTGGTACACAAAATATTTCGTGGATCTTTGCAGATTGCGTGACAAAGGCACGTGTCGCAGTCCGAATAACACGTTAACTGCAACGTGTCGCAGTATCTGTAAGTGTGCAAAGTCCACGTGTGATTAATTCCAATGGGCTACAATGATCAGTTCTAGTAATTATGCGATAAACGGAATGAAAATTGGATTCAGTCCCGCGATTGTTTAACAATCGCATTGTCTATATCTACAATAGTTTCTGTCGTGGGAATACTTTTTCTCGTTGATTTTTCATATTACAGTGTCCTTTGTCATCAACGTGATCGGTACTACCTACTGTTTTTATTTTAATATAAAATACTAATTAATTACTGTTATACTGGTACAAATATAAAGAAAATATCTATGAGTTCCATGAATTAACTTCTGAAAGTTACTACTAGATGCAGAAGATTTTAATAGTTTTTCGGTATTTCAAGGACGTTTTTTTCACCAATTTCCCACATTACTGTATAAAATATAAATATCCTTTCGTACACGTAAAACCCTTATTATAGAAGCGTACATGAAAATGAAGGTAAATATTATTTGAATGCGTTTCAGAATAATTTCCTGTAATTAAATGATTTTTGTAACGACTTTAAATACATACCTATATGAACAAATTGCGTGACAATGAAAATTATTAACACGTGCCGCGTGTGTATACTATAGCGTATCCTTTGGCATCAGAATTACTCCATCGAGTTTAACGAAAACCTTTAAAATAACTTTTAGCGTAAGGAGATGATTCTTTTGTAGTGTCGCCTGAACTAAAAACCCCAATAATGATAATAAAGCAAACGGTATTTTCGCAAGCAATATAGGTTTGCCCGTTACTTATTCAGACAAGTGACAGATAAGGATAACAG
Organism: Agara belti belti; assembly: GCA_018245935.1. NCBI lineage: Eukaryota > Metazoa > Arthropoda > Insecta > Lepidoptera > Hesperiidae > Agara > Agara belti. The sequence goes on along the minus strand of DWEM01002734.1, from coordinate 3,573 downwards.
AAACACATCGAGACATAGATTGAATTTTCAATAAGGACTTCCCAATAAGAAGTCGTATAAATAATACCTACAACTTAAGTACGCATAAATTATAATAATCTACTTAAACTTTCGATGATTAAAGATACACGTTATAAAGCAAGGTTCCTAATTGATAGAAAACGAACAAATCAAAAATGTCCCAATTAATCTCACGTTTGTGAATATAGTTACATGACCAATTTTCTTTAACTTTTCACTTTATTAGCATAATCATTAGGAATCCCAAGGGCATTTTAATATTGAAATTGAATCTTACAATGGTTTTTTTCTACTTCGTTTAAAGTTGCGAGCCTCTAGACAACGATTTCCCAAAGCTGGTTGGTATGTTGTTTGCTCTGAACAATGGTAGATATATGTAGCTGGTAGAATGAGAATGCTGCCAGCATTTAGTTAACTGTGCACACATTTTTAGATGCGTATATATTATATATAAATAACATATTTGTTGCTTGGTTTACTATTTCGGTGTCTTTAATTCATTACCCATACTTAACTTTGAATTAATCATGATCCTTAAGCACGGCTCGAATTGCTAGGTGGTAAAATTAGTTTTATAAATAGGTTTATTATTTTTAAAATATCAAAAGGTATAAATTCTAAGTATCCTGTATGCATAACAACATTAAAGGTGGTCTTCAAAATGGGTTTTTCATTTTTTGTAGCGCGAGTTCTCAATATAATATACGATGCCCGCTGCGCGAGACTGGTTGCGTTGTAGAAAACCTATTTCGGACCTTTACGCCCGATATATTGGTTACTATGTAAAAGTGGTATTACATTATGTAGAATTTTTCCAATCGAAGTAAATATGACTCGCTGTCAACTAACTACGGCATGTACCGCTTGACCGCCCGATGAAGGCGATGAGAAGCTGAGTACGTTTTGAAGTAACATAAGGAACGCACTGGAGGAATATTAGTCAATCTAGTAGCGTGACGGTTACGTTTAGTAAATACAACAATGAGTCGTTAAACGACTAACTACCTCTTGTTGATCCGGTAAGGGCATGATGCGAAAAATAAAACTGTCAACTAGTACGTAGTGCAAAATTATTATACGTATTTTATTGTGGCCATTATAAAATTAAATATCTCCGCACTGCGACAACAACACGAACACCAATTACACGTAACGACGAGTAGAGGGAACAAGATATATCAGGATTACGATACCATTATCATAACCGAAATACAGAGTGGCATCTGAATAGATTTGATAACAATATTACGGTAAGTGGTGCTTTGCATTCGTCCAGAACATAGAAAATGTAAAATTCTAATCTAGATCCCAGGGAAGTGAATCGTTTATGTGAACACATTAATTCAAGGTAATAAACATGGATTGTATTACTGTGAATAAAGATCGACGCGGTCAATTTTCTAAAAATATTTTCGATATTGAAAACATCTTCAAAATGGAAGATTATATCAGCACCGGCTCGCGGTATTCGCGCGGCTCGCGTGCGTAAAAAATAAAAACAAACCACAAAACCAGTTGTATTGTTCTTGCACGGCGGACAACCGCCGTCGACCACTGTGATAAGAACCACCATTTCTATCGATTTCTCAACACGTGTATCATTCAAACAATGAAGCATTTCATGTTACACCAAAACACAAATAGCGCTACATTAGCGCAATACACTACTCTAGTTTCATTATCCTGCGCACTCGAGACTCAAGAGTATGGCGAATGGCACAACACAACACTGAACATGATAAATATTCCCAAATAATATTCACGCAACAATTACTAGCGTGATGTTCGTAGAAAGTGATCTGTCGATGGGCGAGGTTTGGCAAATAAAAAAAAAAAAAACGATACACAGTTGCGAAGCAGTACACGTCACGAAACGATTCCCAAATCATTGCGTTCCACGAGTGAAAGTGAACAAAAACTGAGAAGCGATTGATACGGTTAGACAATTATGTGGTGCATTAGCATATCGGTTCCCATCAAACAAGTTAATAAAATAAATGCTTTTTGTACTTCTTATTCCAAATGCGTGTCCTTTCAATTTCCGTATGCATGATTTGTTCTACAGGAATAAATCAATGGCAGCGTCATGGCATTATGAAGTTTCACCTTTGTCGTTATCATATTCCGTTTTAAATATTTTTAAAAACGCACTACCTCCTATAACATTGTAATGAGGTTACACATTATTGAATTACTCACAGCGGCAAAACAAACACGTACTAAACGATCCAAGTACACAGTCGTTATGAAACTCGTATTTTTTTTCGAAACCAACAATTTTTTATTTATCACTGATTCCTAATCAACATAATCAAATCGGATGTGGTTGTCATGATTAGCCGATAAAGAGGAATATGTATTACAAGTATTAACACTTGCACCATTAAAATATCGTAATTAGCAAATACATACCTACACGATTTTAAGATAATTTTTCCTGTAATATTGCAAAATTCTATATCTATACTAGAATACTAGTATAATATAATATGTGCAATTGTAGATTTAGACAGAAATAAACATGCCATTGCGTATAAAATGTTTTTATTTGATATTCATTATTCAAGGGCTATCTGAAATATTTTTAAATTTTCTTCGCAAATAATACCTCTCGAGTAATTTCACGTTATCGAAGTAAAAATTCACAGGAACTAAAGAATCAACAAACAACGGCAATGTCGATGCGAATGTATGTATTTGTTCGTTCACAAGCCTCCGGATTTATTTTTCAAAATAGCATTGTTGACGACATTCGGCACACAACGTGCCTGTGTTCAGAACGGTTCACACAAAACCAAGTAACTTTTGCACTAATATTTTACGAAGACATTCCACACTTCACAACTACCGACAATATGTTTGTTTTAAGAGTACCTCTATATATGTACATTGTACGTAATGAGTACCAGACATAATAATATTCAATGCAGCGTATCATACTGATCACGGTGAAGTGTGTCCGTGACCTACGATTCTTTATTGATGCAGTGTGCTCTAGCATTGTAATAGAATAATGTTTAATAGCAATGTAATGTTTTTAATTTCAATCATTGTCAGTTAAAGATAAATACCCAAACAGTCAAACAATTTAGAGAACATCCTATTGGCGAAAACATCGTTCGGTTAGAGACGCGAAAAATGATTATTTTTTATGGACAATGTAGTATTAATATAAGCACATTTTAAACTATCATAAAATTTAAACGTATGAAGATCAACTTCTAGGTGCGTTATTTTGATGTTTCTTGGGGTGATAAACAGTTGAAGTGTAAATACATAAGAAACGACTACAAATGTTACATAGGAATAATTAATATGAGTGTATGATTGTGCAACCAGAGTAACCCTCAAGGTTGATCAGTGAAATCGACACCGCTACGTCCGTGTATCTTGCCTCACCACCCGCCATTGCTTCCCGCCTTCATTGCTAGCTTATTTCAGTACTCGTAATTACTTTATTTTACACGATAAACAAATTTTAATATTCTTAGTTATTGTTCCATATACTATTGTTACAATGCTGAGCTGTGGTGATGAGGCATCTATTAGATG
>DWEM01002733.1:0-11622 GCA_018245935.1 Agara belti belti | reverse complement strand
CTTATATAGATATTTTTATTACGACCAGACACAGAACAGACAAATGTGCTCATCACACAAATGTTTGTCCTGGGTGGTAATCGAACCCACGACCTCCGGTTTTGCAGTGAGGGTCTCTAACCACTCGACCACGAGGCCAGCCATAATGTACATATAAGTTATTCTTATACAATAGAGCTGTTTTTACAGTTTTATGGGACTGTCAGTAATATTGGTCCAGTTACTACCTACTTGTATAAGTGGCGTTAGTATTCTTAGTACCAGCCCGATTAGAAGTCGATCACAAATGCGTTACTACTCTTGAGGACCGTAGTAATTGCTTCTAGTATACACGTGGGCTGACATTCATACTCTTCAAACCGAAACTCAAATTGTTGTCATAACAACAGCTTTACGGCAGAAGTAAGTGTGGCGCTGGTACTTCCCCGGGCGTATCGTATACATGTTCTGTCAGCTCCCCCCCTCCCCCACTTATGTGTCAAAGTACTTTTATCGCAGTAGGAAATAAATTCTGCGTGCGGTTAAGCTACGAAGTCAAATATTTGTGTTAACACTTTGATTTATGCAAACATACGAAACGATACGCTCAAATGTAGTTACAGACACACGTTCACAATGATCGACATGTTTAATATTTCCCACGAAAATAATAAGGGAACGGTTTATTCGTGTAGTATGGACAAGTTTAAGTTGATTCAGCTATTTCTTGATTATTTCATAATTTTGATTAAGCTTTAGACGCAAATTAGGTTTAGTTATATTATTATAACTGCGAGACAGGTTGCTTACGGATTGCAATCTTTTGGTTCTGGTACCCAAGAACAATATACGGTTCTAACTAATCATGTATAGAAACTATTAATTCTAATACGTATGTCAGTTAAAAATAATGGCATCTTGTCATTTGAGTGAAGAATAAACTAAAAAGCTGAGCAGTTCATATCTACGTATTTGCAAACATTTGTAAGTAACTGACTTGGTAAACTACAGACGTATTATTGCATAAAATGTGTTATATAAATAACAACGTAATCACAGTTGATCCGTTATATTGGATAAATATTTCGTGCTATATGTCTCTGTGATATAAAAAAAAAGTTTCTCACATACCGTTCCCATTACCCTGTCAAATCTGAACCAACGGTTTAGAAATACCTGTTTGTTTTTAGATAACCGCGTGACTTATCATGAAGTCTTCCTGATTTTTACCACAGATTTTGTCGTCTCGAGTCAACATGGATTCTTATCGCGCTCTCAAAATAAACACATTTGCGTTATCAAAATGTTTAGAAATGCTTCGTCGTTGGACCACATAGCTGAATACACGACGTACATGTCACTTGCATGGGAATAATTATTTACGTCATAAAATTATGTACATATATGGTGTTTAGTGCAATTTTATTATTCACCACAGTATTTTTTCTTTCCACAAACTAAGATGTATAATTTTTTTTACCTAAAACTTAAACTCGTGAGCCCCCTTATTTCCAATTGAAGTAGTCAGTGCTATCTATAAAATCTGTACTCGTTTGCAAATAAAACTTAAGTTATAAGTGAAACCGCATACGATCCGTCGCTACACAAGGGCTGAAGCCTGTGAACGTCATGTAACCGCCTGCCACACCGTTCGAACTAAATTCTATAACACAAGCGTAAATAGGTTGACGATAGAAGTAGACACAACCGAGTGAACACTTGTACAGTTAAATTTCATGAATGAATCTTATGTCAAAACGTTTATTAATACCAAGATTTTACAGATTATCATTATCAATCCCTGTTTTGTCTTCTACGGCGTACAAATTTCGCATTTTCAGAGTTCAAGCCACTAATAAAATTATGAAGCTCTTTTATAACTTGTAAGTCGCAGTTTTAACCACAAAGCTACGATAGCTGAAGGATAACAGCGTAAATCATGCCTGACGCAGCCGACAGATTACCGTACATGAGTTACACAACACGTCCTCGTATCCGTAAACGTGATAATCCGATTGAACTTAATATGAAATTAATACCGCGTAAATTTTCCACGCCATTCCCGACCTTATTGGGCAATATATTAATTAACCACGAACACTTTCTACAATGCCAACCAATAAAACTAAACATAGGTATCGCAGTAAATGAGCAATTTACTCGGGCTTATACTTGTAACAGGAATATGGCGCGTTTCGATGGTTTCCAATAACCGTTTGCGATGTTTACGAGTAAAAGAATTTATTTTAGATGTGCGTGTAGTTTATCAAAAAAGCAGTAAATTTTGTAACGAATGACGTGATGTTATACTATGAACGTTGCAAACAGACAACGGTTAGTTCCCAAAAAGCAACATTTATTTTATAAATCCACTAACGCAAGTATTCTTTTTCTATTCCCAAACCTTCTCCGTTTTACTTCTTATAACCGGATTAAACTTTATTTTAATTTATGTCGACGAATAATTTAGCTATAAATTTTAGTGAAATTGAACTCGATATTTCAGGAGTTCCTAATTATGATGTCGAGCTAATTCCAGATATACCGTAACTCTAGTCCCTTTTCAAATCGAGCTAACGAAGACGAATTGACATTAGCCGTGACGCATAACAAATTGTTCTGTCTCGCAGGTCTGAGTGCGTCCACAATGTGCAGGCAAGTGCCGTTTTCCTGTCGCGGAAGTGGACACTGACGTTTGTTAATTTGGTCGTTAGCTATTGCCGGTTGCGCTTGTTTCTACTTTAATCTTATTTGTGTTATCTTGCCATAAAACGCTGCGCGTACGCATACTGTCTTCGACATACGTTGTAGTATATTTAAGTAGACTTGTAATTTACCTACATTGCGCTTCGATAAATGAATATTTTTGCCAAACAGAAACACAGATCGTTGACTTAAAATTAATCCATATGTATAGGGGTAACGCGTCTGGCGTTTTACGCATGACGATGACGTAATAACCGAATGTATGACCAAGATTGCAGCAATTCCAACACCGCAACTGCGATCCACGACAAAAGCATTCCGTGTTTACCAATAAACCCCACCGGCTGCTCATGAATGTACACTTTTCCATTAACTTCGTTTCTATAATGAGCAACTACGTTAAGGTCGTCACTTACCGTTTACTTTGCGTTACGTTTTAAAGTCACGTTGCATTGTTATTAGATGACATAGATATGTATTTAACTAGTTCCCTATTTCCAACCTGTAGGTACCTACCCGTTTACGAGTTCATCAAGAATATAAACCTTAAATATTCCTTTTATCCTATATAAGATCAAGGCTAGGTACTGAACACTAATTCAGATAATCTCCGAAGCAAACAGCATGTCCACCTCATCCGTCACACTAGAAGACAGGAATGCTAGTAATGCTAATTCACGGCTAGTACCTACACTATTTGCTATGGTACTAATCCAAACGCAAGCAGCAAGCAAACGCTATTTAGAAATGACACTTCTAACCTCTGCACATTTGCACTGGAGTTTGAAGAGATATAGATATCATTTCTACGAAAGAAACGCTTCATGATACGAATCAGAAAGCCAAAAGGACTGTAATATGGTTTATACAAAAGTTTTAGGTCTCACACTATCGTATTTTAGACTGTTACAATAGATCATCACTAGTAGCAGTTTTATTGAAGTAATGATGTACAGGTGCAATGCTGAACTGCACAGATTTAACGTACAATAATTTCAAGACAGATAAAGCGCCAGTTACTATGGATGCAAAGTAAAAAATGTGTACGCATATGTAGCATTTTACACTGATCTTTGTCTTATTTTAGTACGTCTCCGATTTCAAGGGGATGTCTAACAGACGAGTATGACGGCTTTGATGAAAATAGAAGAAACTAAAGAAGTTTTTTAGGATCGTAGCCAGTGCAAATCCTTAGTCTTTACTGATCTCTGTGGAAAATAGTCGATGACTGTATGTATATAGAATTTCTGACCTGATATATTCTAGTTGTAAAGTTTTCAAACTATGTTAAATTCGTTTTCATGAATATTAGCTAGCATCAGGAAACTTACGAGACTATCCTGTAAACCGAAATGCCTTATCATTTCTACGGCAAACTAATTACGGACCATAACTCCATTTCTGATCAATTTGAGCTCCCGAATTTATATTTATAAAACAAATAAAGACATTCTTTTAATGAATGATAATAGAGAATTTGACATTGTATCAAAAATACTAATAGAGACCAATTTCGTTAATAAACAGCTAACAATAAAACAACATATTTTCTATTGTGAAACACACTATTTTAAAAATAATGTAAAATAGCGCTAACATTTAATATTACGTTAAAAATAAACTAAAGTAACTAAACAATCGAATCGCGGCATCGCATAAAAATTATTCCCGGACGTTTGTTTTCATAATGGGGCGGTTGGAAAACCCTTTAAATGGTGAAATTAATATATTTTATAGCAGTCTGCAGTGCGCTATAAGTCGTAACGTTAGGTCATTTATTAATTAAACACGACTTCGGCGAACAATAGCCCATTACGTCCTTACTCAACTACCGAAGTAGACGGCCTATCATAAAAAATGAAAAAAGTACGGCTAAGCGATTCCTTAGTAGCTATTTTATAATATTGCCCGACTCTTGATTTCAAAAACAGTGGAGCATTTTAAAATGTGAACAACAAATATTGTTATTTCATTTTCGAACAGTCTTTGCTCTTACTATTTTAATTGGATATACCTAGATTGATTACGTAGCCATTAAATATTCATTGATTTAGGCCTTTCGAAAGACGGAATAAATATTAGTTTAAAACTTACCGCGAACTTTTTAACTTGCCGATATTACAAATAAAACTAAAAACCTTGGAAAATATGTTACAATAGTTTACTGACATTGACAGAGACGATAAAAAACCTTTGTATTGCGTCCTGAATTAAATTTCCCGTAGATAATCAAAGTAATTCTTATTTATAAACTAATTTAAAATCCCTTTCCGGTCTCTTCCTGGATTCATGTTTATTCAATGAAAGCCTCTACCTAATTTAGCTCCACCTCTTCACGTGTAGGTCCGCTGTCAATATTTTAACATTCAATCTTTGGCCCTTTCTAGCAAAACTACAAAAATAATAGTGACCTTAACAAGAAATTGAATTATTAAAAAACTTTCCATGCTCTTACAATCTACCTTGATTTCATTCGTGTTACAATTTATTTTTAGGTATTTCTATCGACACGAAATTAAGATAATAACTTCAGTGCAAAACCGTAACTAGAATCAGTGTAAGTAATATGTAAGCGGTGTTTCTATAGTCGATTGTAGTTAATCTACTGAATATTGTTGCGTTATTATTTTTAGGGAAACAGGTCTTGACGCATATCAATGTTCTAAAAACAAATCCAATTGCTTTAAATATTTCTTGAAAAAATAACGCGTATGTTACTGATACTAATATATACTTATGCGAAGTTAAATTAATCTTAATATTACAAATACTAGGTAAGAAATCAAAAGAAATTATTTAGCCTACTCAGCCGATCAACAAGCCCGAATGACAGTTTGGCGTCTCATCAAAATAATTTATTTCGCCTCAACAAGATACACGTTATAATGCAACGCTAACATGTAGGTACATATATTATATAACTAAACTAACTCTAAAAATGAGACGATTTAATTCAACGTCAAGGATTACAAAGGTCGGAAAATGACAACATTTTATCACGTAATCGGATTACACGGGAACTCGGAACTTCCAAACCGCATTAGGATTGCGGGAATCATCAAATATACCAATGTTGCAACTCGATGTTTATACCGGTATTTAGTTTTACTGCCAAGCTCGTAAAAATACAGGTAGCTTAATATTTTGTTCGAGCCGAAAGCAGTAACTCATGAAAGAAAGCAGCGGTACTCTATGGGAAAACATATGTTTAAGAGTGTATAAAAATGAGTGTTTAAAAAAATTGCTTTATAACGAGAGAACTCATTTTTGCATATAGTAACATTATTAAATGAAGAATAGTATTTTTTTATATTAAATGAAAACAACATGTTCAAGTTGTCAGAGAAAGAATAGTAAACCATTTTTAAAAAATCCAAGGCTGTGAAACTGATAATACTAAATAGTAACATTTACAAATAAGACATGTAACATATTATGTATATTATTCCGTATTTCATACCAATGTAACCAAGTTGCAGTACTTGTCCGCTAAACGATGGTCCTATTCATGATTCGAAAGAATATTTCGGATTTCAATCAATTATATAAATCATTTTAGTATTCGGGAAAACATGTGCCTTATACAGAAGTATTGAGACAGTAGACTTTCATTTTAACATTTTCATTGTTATAAACATTATTCTATATGAATAGAAACGTAATTTCTTCGAATCATTTTAACGAGCTTTATTTAGAGGTCTCACGCTATTTTGTAAATGTAAATTTCAGCATTCGCAAGGGTGAATGACCGTTGGGAGCCGATCCGATAAGTCGTTTGTGAATACGAGCGCTGGTCGCAGAGTGGCTGCGCGTAGCATTTTGTTACACATAATCGGATTAGGGGCGAGTGTCGTCTGGCGGCGTATGCGCCTTGTACGATGTCCGCATATAAATGCGTTTCAACTCGACTTAACTACATGCTATTTACCGATCCCGCAAAAAACAACCCTAAACCTTTTATAATTGGTTTTGCACGCCACGTCTCTGATTTAGGAACGTCAGAGTTTACGTTCTCGTCGTTTACCATCACATTACATTCCGAATGCGAATATTATTTAACGATCTCGTAGGTACTCACTCAAATGTACACGTTACCACACACATAAAGAAAGAGGGACGGAGGCGGAGGGCCTAAACTCGGAGACTTCCATTACACGGATCAGTTGGCTTGCGCTCAGGTTCACTGGTTTAAACCCTTCCTGGATCTTCTACGATTACATCGGCGGCTTCCTTCAAATTTCACATGTTTTTGGCAAGAGCAAAATCCGATAAAATGCAATAAAACAGGCATTAAGAGATTTTAAACTGTGATAGTTTAATAAAAAAAGGCGTAAAAATGTGCAAAATGAAATCTAAAATACACAACGGTTACATTAACGGAATGATAACATTAAACTAATCGTGCTCTTAACGTAATCATGCATAGCGTGACATCGACCGTTATAGGCTCAACTATCTATAAAGCTCTATAGGTCTCAAGCGACTAGACTACGGTGTGAGGTTTGCGTCCGGTGGTTCCCGGGAAAGATCTATTTATGCGTGATGTTCCGCATGGTTTGTTCGTGTCAAGAAGCTGTGTTAACAGGGCACGAGCGGTACAATCTACAAAATATTTCTCTCCGGAATCACGTCGGGCAGACTGTGTAAAAATGGAGTGCCTCACTTACCAAACTTCGGAAGATGGCAACTAAGGTGCTCCACCACAATTACCGCTTGCGTAACCCTGGGAAAAATATTTTCTCCGTGAATCTAACGTGTAAGTAATTCTTATTACAGTGATTGATTCTTATAATATACAGGGTATTATTGTCTTATTAACTCTGTGGATCTGCTGATTATACGTGTCACCATAAATAACATGCGTTACGTTTAAATTACTAATACTTAGTGACGTTGGGATTATCCTGCATAAAGAGGTTATGGCTAAATAAGTGGTATTACAGTTTGGTGTCTGCTTACTTCAATAGAACAACGGAACTCGGCTACGTTAACGTAAAAATTCAAAATAAAATCTATGAACCGCTATTCGGAACGTACTATTAAATAAAATCTATAATACTAATACACAATATCGTTATTTCTATGTATTACATAGGGTTCTAACACACAATTGCAGCAAATGGTAACTAAATAATATTGTTCAATGTACAATATGTATACTTCGACTGAGACAAGAGTGGAGTTAAACATTAAATACTTTACACTACTGAATGTAAAATACGAGTGTCATAATATTAATGATGAATATTACCATCGAGAGAAAATATTAAGTAGGGTTAGCGTATTGTATTACCTGTAAAAGATTGATTACATTAAAATCATCATAATATCAAGTTTTACACGAGTTTATAAATTAATAGAAGAATAACGTTCATCGAAAAGAAAAATTAATAACGTACGATCATCATAAATATAACTATTGCGGTGATTGAAACTCTATTAGTAGCAACACGTGCCTTCATCCCTCGCTTGACATAGGACTCTTCCCGTTTTGGAGGGGCCTGGAACATATTTTAACACTTATTTGTAAATATCTTGGTTACCTTTAAATATTAATAGGAATAAATGATCAAATGCAAATGATGTTAATGGCAATATATTAAATATCAATTGCTACAGCGCTTTATGATAACATTATAAGGAAACGTACAAATCTTAGAGGTATGTAAGTCGTGTGAAACGCCCCCACACAACGACCAGTTCAGCAAACTATGGCCTGCACCGTCTCATGCTCAATTTGATAGCAGTCTTTCGTATATTTTTATGATTTTTATTCCGATATTATACTTATTCTTACGATATAACCAAGGGTTGCGAAGGTGCCATAGATAAAAGAGAAATTAATATTCGCCTACAACTCAGAAGTAATAAAGGATAACGAAAGATATAAAAACGTGTAAAAGCCTAAAAGAAAATCCATAAGAAATATCAATATTTATATTCTAAATCATCCAAGCCATGTAGATGCATTTATCGTTCATCGTACATGTAGTAAATACTAATCGTCACAATATACATAATAATGCATGTAAATTAATTCAACATTCTTGATAAATCTTAAATTCATTGTGGATACAAACAAAGATAAATAACATAAAGAGATTTGAATAGATAATTTGAAAACGCTATGTAAACCGAATTTGTCAAACAATATTGACAATTGTGTGTTATCACATGCCGCGGCATTTGTAATCTTTCGCATCAAACAATAAATTAGTCCCTACGCAATGCAGAACATAATACTGCTTGTTAGTTCATCAAATAACAATACTTCCCCACCGTAATGTCATTATTTAGACATACATTTAAATTGCATCACATTAATACAGTCTCACTCGAAATTTGAAAATATTTCGATAGAACGCGTATCGACTGGCTGAACAAACTTAAATAGCAACTCGGGCAGGAATCGTCGATTGTGCTGAAAATTCCATCAGAAGTAAGGACTCAAAAAATAGAAGTACTCATTGATTTCATTGTAGCATCCACCGCCACTTTGCCAAGAGTGCACGACTAATCAATCATAGCATCGAATATGTAAAATTAATTACGATAATTTTTCACGCATTTTTTTTATTTGTATACTATTTGGAACACATGTATAAATAATCAAATTGCAATTTAAAAATTAGTCCTCAATTTGATACTCGTAGAAGATTACTTTTTTATGTCTTTGTAATATTGCTAATTCGACTATACATAACAAGTGAGGTGATTTTTCCAATTTTTCGATCCCCCTCTCCTCCTCCTTCGATAAGAAGTTGATTTGTCTCGAGTCGTAATAAAATAATCAATATCATTATGTACTCATAGGCTGAACGAATAACAATGAATAAATATAATTATGTAGAATTTAGCAATATTTTGCTACGAGATTTGGGTCAGAAATGCCACACGTAATTAATGGAGGCCCTTATCACTAATCAAAACGAACATTTCAAATATTTTACCCACAATAATTAATCTATAATTATCAAGAGTTATATGTCACTGTTATCGTCTCACGGTCGCGTCACGCGAATCCGCAATCAAGTGTACTAGGCTAAGATGCTCCTTGTGACCTCATAGAAACAAACAAAACACAAACGAGCTCACTGCTCGTCTTGCTTATTGAACGTTATTTACGCACAAGTTACATAGGAACTTGTTAGAAAGGTACATATTACGTAGGTACATGTTACTAAAATAATTACACATTTTTGTTAAAGCATTATCTTTAGAGTATTTGATGAGCTAATTCGAGACTGATAACATACCTGATTTAAACTGTTTTATTGATAACATATTATAATGACAAAACATTTAGTGGTTAAATAACGTACCCCGAAAATAGTTTTTAATCAATTTATCAATCCAAAAGTTTAGTGCTTACGATTAACAGCATGAAAATTATACGACACTAAAAGTTACCGATTATCATTTTGGCGAAAAAAGCTTTTTTTTATAATTATCACATCGAAACGGAGTTGAAAATTTTATTTTTCCGTTCTTATACTTCATTTTCTGCAAAAACATGATATTTAATTCGAAACAAAAAGTAGTAATTCTTCCGCACTACGAATTACAATACCAATTCTATTTTTAGTATGCATTGGGCTGAAAAAAAACAAACAAAAATATTTTTCTATTACTCATATTTAAAGCATAAGATACTGTTATCTTTCTAAGAATTGTATCACGTAATAGAATTAAGCCAGAGGTGATTAGTGACTAGGTGTTTGCAAAAACGAAGAAAAAACAGCCAGATATTGTAAAATGACCATAACATTTTTATATACTGCCAATATTTGTAATGTATGTAGTTCACTACCAACACAATTACATGTATGTAATTGATAGGTAGGTACATACGTACCTGTAACAGATTAGATAACTTATACGTATCAAGTAATAATTACAAAAATGATGTCAAGTAAATTATGTTATTTGAGTTGCCGATATCAGTTAATTCAGGAAGCTTACACTGTGACAATATCTTGACATATAAACTTGGTTAATCTTAAGTCAATAAAAAATAATAAAAATCACGAATGCGGCTATCAAAATATTCAAGACTGCATCGATAAGTGGCGTGTACTGATTTTCTTTAAAAAATTATAAATTTTGAAGATACGAGTAGTACACTGCTTTTTCTACACTGATTCATACATATTTTAATTGTTTATTTTTTATATGTGTGATAATGACAAAAAGTATTTTTATATGTACTTTTATTGTTATACAACAATTTACAATTTCTTTCAATATATTAATGCATGTCTACTAAGAGTTTAGAATGAACAATTACATATATTTATTTAGAATTATCATTACCATATCAACCCTTTAGGCTAGGCTTTAGGCTTTGATACATGGGACCGGTCTGTCAAGTTCAAAGTTTCTATGGGTGACTGGTATTGGAAAATTAGTTGTAGGCATATTATGTATTAACGGCCGAAACGCAACTTAGCCATAATATAATCGATACAAAACATTTTAATATGTCAAAAGAACTCCGATCTCTTTGGGATACGAGTACCCACTGATATAGCCACTTTCCTACATTAAACATTGATTCCGCTATATTATAAACGAAATGCCAATTCATTAGCGACAGTCCGCAACGTAATATACACTTGGTACAGTTTGCACAGTAAAAAGCACATTGAAAAGCAAACAAACAGACATTGTAGTAAGTCGAGCGGGCGCGGTGTCCGGCGATGGAGGTCGTTCATTGAGCGCTAGCCAATTGAGATAATGGCCTCAAATGCAGATGATTACTGACCCATTCATTGGAAACTAGCTGTTAGTGCTCGCTGCGTTCGCGATTTACTCTATCCAGGCACGGTAGAGAAAGATAGAGTCACTTCTGTTTATAAAATACTAGCTTTTGCCTGCGACTTCGTTCGCGTGGAATAGTAGCTTTGGGCAGCATTTTAATTTCCTAGGATACTTTTA
>DWEM01002732.1:0-11624 GCA_018245935.1 Agara belti belti | reverse complement strand
ACGTAACTGATGAAATGTGGGGGTGTACTACACTCCTCTGCCTACCCCTTCGGGGAATATAGGCGTGATGTTACGTTTAATTAATAATTTAGTTTTAATTTTATTATTTTATAGATTATTGTTTATTATAACTTTCAGTATATACCTTCAAGCTCTGTTGAGCTCCCTCACTGCCAGAACCAATAGCTTTAGCATCATATTGGACAAAGGTGCCACTGGGGTCCATGTGGAAAAGCTGAGGTCCCTTCTCATCGATACCTGCAATTATAGCCAATTTGACAAAATAGTAATGTACATGACAATTCATAACATATTGCAGGCTCACTTCCCTCCCAGGACATACATTTGTAAAATGAGCATATTTGTATGTTCTCTCTCGTTCGTTCTCATACAAGTATTATATATGTAGTTTATATGGTGTCTGTGCACCAACGGTATAGATTCTGCCTCTAATTTGGAAACAGCTTGCTTTGTGTGAGGGTGTTCAGAGAAGTTATTATTATTAGACAAAAATAGTATGCAATATTAATTACCTGCAAACATAACAGCCACACCAAAAGGCCTAGACATGGCTGTGCCGCTATCATCATCACTGTCTCCAAACTGTATAGCGAGGTTAGACACAGCCTGGGCACAGGACTCCACGCTCATACGTTCATTGTACACAAACCAGTGATTCTGGCATTCCACTCGAGCTCGCTCCACTAGTGTTCTGTCATAAACATAGAAATAATTAAGATAAATGATATTTTACAAATGTATAAATAAATACATGATAGCAATAATCTATAATGAACTACAAATAACTTTGAACCTAGAATCTGCCATCAGACCAGACACGGCGCAGGCAATATGCCGGTCAACCTCTACGATCTTCTCGATTGTAGTGGGCTCCATAAGCGGGGAAGTGATTCTTTTTTCCACAGCCAACACGACGCCCTCAGACGTACAAATGCCAATGGCCGTAGAACCAAGTTTGATCGCTTCGATGGCATATTCGACTTGGAACAAGCGGCCTTCGGGGCTGAATGTGTTGACACCGCGGTCATATTCGGAACGTGTCAGAAACATCTGTAAAAAAGTATTATAATTTCATACCGCCGGTCAAAAAGGTTAGAATGAAAATGCAGAATTACAAAAAGAGGTGGCAATACAACTATAACAAATGTTGCAGTTAAACGCACTCTTATGTGTTTCGTTGAGTTTTCTTACAAATCAGTTACTTGTTTTTATAGACAAGATAAAATGTTCAGGCTAAAGTGAGTAATCAAAATTTGTGATTTCAATTGAGACAATGACAATTTGACAGCAAGCAAAACTGTTTGTTAGGTAGGGGCAAAAAATATCGATATATCAAAATAACGATTTTCGTATCGTCCGAAAGACTTGCATGGGCCGTAAACTTAGTTGTGCCAGATAATACAAGCAGGTTAAACAGTGAGCACATCAAAGAAAGCGTCGTTCTGAAGTCTATATCTAATGAATACTGGTTTGACTATAGTATGGCTAAGAAAACATCGTTTTCGGTAATCGCGCGCCTTATAGTACAAATATCGATTTTTTTACCTGCATACATCGATATTGTCTAAAAATATCGATACAATAAATATCGAAATATATTTCTCATTCCATCCCTACTGTTTCTGTTACAGATATATAAAGAAATAGGTAACTATTTCATTTGAACTAGTAACAGATAGCATACGAGATTAATTATCACATGCACAAAAAATATTAAAGGATCACTTACACGTTAATGCAGGTGTTTTGCTGAATTTTTAGCAAGTAAGCCTTTCGTGTAAATGAATTATACGTGATTATGCTATAATTGTATGTTATAATTTATATATTAATTTTGTTTATAAACAACTATGGCAGGCGAATTTCTGAAGTTATCGCTCTAAGATAACTGGTATACAAAATAAGCAAAATCGCCTGTGGCCATTCCTAAAATAAAAATACTATGTGGTGTCATAGAAATCATCAATCAATATACATTTTTGGATGGCCAATACATTTTTGAATGGAGGCCGACAATAAAACACATTGTGCACAAAAAGAAATATAATAGAATTAGCTAAAATAAATAATACAGGCAGTAATTGAAGCACAAATCAAGTTAAACACTTAACACCTAATTTTCTTGCATTTCTTCTGCATTTCTCACTGCAACTATTGTACATACACCGGCGTTGGCGTCGAATAAACAACTAATGGAGAGGTCTTCTAGCACACAACTGTACTCGTGGTCGGGATACCTAGTCCTAACATAATGGGACCTTGGATCCTCTGATAGCAAACATTCTATATTATCCTTGAATGCTTCAGCTCTAGCACCAATCAATTCATGCAATCTGTCCAGAGCGTCATCGTTGAACGTTACATGGTATCTTTGAGAAGGTGGATTCGCAATCCATGATGCGATTCTAATACCGTCATAGTTGGCGTTGAGTAGATTAGATTGTGGAGGAGTAAACCTTTCTTGACCGTCGGGGGCTCCACGTTCCGTGTCCAGTCTTCTAGTTGGCGATGTCATGTGAGTGCCGTCAATTAAATCTATGCTTGCGGGAGATTCAGATGATGGAGATAATGGTGCCATGAGATTACTCAGCTGATTATCTATATTGTCTGGGGATAACATTTCATCATCAAATGAAGTTCGAGCAACTGGACTAGTGTCTACCCCAATTTGATTAGCGAAGTGTGGACTCGGACTGAAATTAGTTCAAAAAATAATGTCAATATAAAGCAGAAATTCTTGTTTAACATACATACATAGATATATCAACATACTGTTTGTTACAAGGAACCTGAAATGTATAACAAAATACTGACCTCAATAAAAAGTATAAATATAGCAAAAAGAAATAAAATATATTTGACCGAAAAAGCGATTACTACTCTGAAGCCACACACCTACTTAGAAAAAATCAACTTAAAAAAGGATATCAGGCACTCCAGAATAAAACTAATTATTTGCTCAGAGGTTGAAAAAAAACACATTTCTGTTGTTTTGTTGTTGAAAAAGCAACAGACCTGCTGGCTTCATAATCCTCTTCATCGAGTTGCAAGTTGTTCATCGGTTCCAGAACATCGCTTATTCCTTCTGTCGGTGGTCTCGTTCTTGACGATAAGGCACTTTCGAACATCACCGGATAGTCGTACTGAGTTATATAAGGCTTGATGTCCAATAATGGAGTGCCATCCACCATATCAATGCCAAGAAATGATATTTTATTCCCTGTAAATAGATGAGAAAACTAGTATACAGTAGTAGTAGTAGTAGTATGCCTGCACAACAACAGAAACAAATTAGATTTTCGAAAACTATACTTCCAACCACCTAACAATCAGATTTGTTTTTTTACATTCTGTAAACAGTGATTACAGTAATCTTACATCAAATACCTTCAATGCCTTGAATCTTGACTAGGGACATGCCGATAGGGCACGGTCGGTGAGGACTCCGAGTTGAAAACACCCCACACCTCTCGCCCAAACGTGGAGGTGTTACTTTAGCCGCTGTCCTGGATCCGTCTGTTTTGTGAAAGTGGTATAATAACCTGTAATAATATAAATCATATTATAGCAGTTCTTCAAGAAAGGCGCCCAAAGAGCTTTCATCCAAAGCCGGCAACACATTTGTGACTCCTAGGATGTTCCAGGTGGACACTTACCATCAGGTAGCCCCATAAGTTCAGTAAATTTCGAACAGATGATGGTTTAAGTTAGATTATCTCGCTTTGAAATTGGCAGACACTCAATCAAGACACTTACTGATGGACCATTGACATGAACAATGAATAATTACCAATCC
The DNA here is from genome assembly GCA_018245935.1 of Agara belti belti. NCBI lineage: Eukaryota > Metazoa > Arthropoda > Insecta > Lepidoptera > Hesperiidae > Agara > Agara belti. The sequence goes on along the minus strand of DWEM01002732.1, from coordinate 7,807 downwards.
ACCACTACCTGCAATGTGTAGGCCAGGTCCACTAGCCTTATATAGAATAAGGACTTACCACATATGAGAGAACTCTTCCAGACCATCAAGAGCATGAGCAGGATTAGTGAACACATTAGTGTCTATGACCACAGTGCCTGTGCTTTTAGTCAAAAGGGATGGCTGCCGAGGTACTCCCCTTTTACTCTCAAACACCGTGTGAATATATCCAATTGGCCGAAGCGATATGCATCCGGGCTCTGGTGTGGATGGTTGCAGACTGCAGTTGTTTTGATTTATAATGGTCGTAGCTGAAATAGCATTTTAATGTCAAAGATACAGCTCAAAAATTAAGGTCGAACACTTCATCTGATGGCAAATAATTTTTCCAAGTTACTGATGATCAGTACAACCAACTGAGTAAGGTAAAAAATCATGTGCGTAAAAACCCATCTCATATATTAAGTTACGAATCAAAAAAGAATTAAACTAAAAACCATGTACCTACAATGAATGAAAAGCATAATGGTTCTTGACAAATAACTATGCTAAGTCCTTTTGGTCTTTAATCTATGTTAAAAAGTACACAGTTAAGGGGATGAATCCAAAAAGTGAGATTTTGTCAATTTGAATTATTATAAAATTGATGCAATCATTGTAAATATAAATTTACAACATTTAAATACCTTTAGATGTAAATTTGATAGAGATATAAGACGAGGAAATTATTTCAGCTGTTATTTGTACAGTACAAGCAGTAACAAAAAGTGATCGATAAAACAAAACGCAAAGATGTACCTTCTGAAGCGCAATTACTACATTTAAGTCCCTCCAAAATGTCTGTTATATATTTGATTTCCTTTCTATGTTCATGTTTTAACGCCGAAAGCTTCTGCCTGAAAATATTTTACGGTGTTACTGGCTGAACTTATACAAAACAGTTTATGTGCATGTTCTAACATATTCATCTCACCTTAAATTTTTAATTTCTGTTCTAGCTAAAGCTATTTGATTTTGATAAATCTTTATATTTTCAGTCATATTCGGAATCTGATATTAACATAAATCCTATTTAATTGCATATAAATTCACAGAAGAAATGATTGTTGTACTTTTTTTACTAAATTAAATTATATACTTTAAATAAATTATTTACGTCAACGAGTGTCGAACTGTCTAATATATACAACAATGATTAGGGATGTACATTTGTATCGTTATTTTTGATTGTAAATCGATTCAAAATTCCGAAACAGCGTCAGAAAAGTATACATATCCGTATTTTTTCATATTAACACACTAAATATTTATAAACATATTTTTCAATTGAACATTTTAAAAATATTTATTTAATCTTTACACTTACATACTGTTTACCAGATTACTTTTTACAATTTATTTATGACACCTTTTTGCTAAACATGACAACCGACAGGTAACCGAATATCAATATTACTGAATCTGATACACTCACACGTAAACGTGAATTTGAGCATTACTTTTTCAACAAAATTCAACATTCTAACGTTTCATGTTATCTATGTGTGTAAAATGTATAAAACTAGTGGCAATGGGACAACTTGAGCTGTTAATTTAAAGAATAAGCATCAAAATACCAATATTCTTTTTAAAATTATATCAACATAAACATATCCAATCAAAAATATTATGTTAATATCGATTTGGAAATTGCCATAAAATATCGATACTATATATATCAATACTTTATGACACTCGAAACCCTAACGAGGATAGAAATAAAAACAATGTTGCCTCTTAAGAAATATAAAATCTCTAAAATAATAATAGATTTTCATAAACATAGAGAGTTGTATCCAACATTAAAACTTACTTATTATTTTCTTAACATATCTGGAATCCATGTTGAGCTTAGCAATATATTTTTTGTGTTCCGGTCAAGCGAGTCCTTTCTTGCACTGATGGCGTCACCTTTTAATTGTTTTAACTCCTTTCCAGCATTGTTCTTTAGCTTGCGATATTTTATTCCTCATTTAGTTCAGATTTATTACAACACGTATCACTTATTATCAGACGTATTAATTCTTGTTGCTCGACTTCACATACGTTACAATAAATTATGTAAGACTGGTGCCGCTGCTGGTTTTCGCATGGTATTTTTTTCCACCACTGTAGGGTAAATATAATCGTGTGGCTTAGCATGTATGCACTATACAACATGCATATACAAGGGGGCGTATTTTTAAACAAACTTTCATTATATATTTCACCTTTGTGGGGGTTCGGCCAAAAACGTTGAAATATATAGTTTTCTATTTCTAACGAAAAAGCTAAATGTGTACCAGTTTTCATGGGGCTTTCTTCAAATTGTCGGACTTGCGAAGTTTTCAACCCCTATTTAACCCCTTTAAGAGTGGAATATCAATCACACCTTTCTTAGCGGGTGCCTATGTCTTAAAAGGAATTCCCTGTCTGGACAAACAATTTTATAAGTACCTACATTTTAACCTTATTAAATTTTACGTGAAGCAGGAGAAAAGCGCATTTTCATAATACTACAACCTACCAAGTTCCTACATAATCACCGTTATCTTCCTACATCACGTTTACCAGTTATTTTGAGAGTATAAAATGATATCCTGATATTAGATAAAGGTATATAAATGTAGATGTATATAAATATATAAATATGGATCAACAATAATTACTATATAGCGTAACTTACACTGTTAATGATCAACCGGATATGAAATTGAGTTTCACATAAGAAGGTAAAAAGAATCCCTTGAAGTTTAAGGTCATTATACAATACTTTCATTATGTGGAAAGTATGTACCAAAGAAATGAGTTTGTACTTTGGTAGTGAAATTCAACTATCGAAAAAAATTTGAAATAAGAATTAATCATACAATATATGCCATATTTTCACGAGCAATGTAACAATATAGTAAATAATATTTAATTGTTATTGAAAATAAATACGATATGATTTGATATTGAAATTGCAGAAAGGTATAAATTTGTGTTGAGAATTTATACTTCCAAATATTAATTATTTCGTCGTTTCGTTAAACACAAAAGGTATGCAAAACAATTTTGTTTTAATATTAAAATAGTAAACGATTTTCTTGACAATCATTTTAAAATATTTGAATTTCACTTGTATTGATTGTAGAAAGATTCTGTGAAATTGTATACTTCTAAATAATTACCACACATCAACTAATTAAATCGATTATCACATCACCACTCATATTTCGATTAGTAAGGTTCATATCGATTTTAAATATAAGTGCAACAGCTTGCAATCCCTATTGCGTTTTGCCGATTGCCGCACACGTGCTAAGAATTTGTGATATTTTTTACTAAATTAGTATATATATTAGATATTATACAATCGTTTAAGTGTTTCTTATTTTACATAATTCAATAATAACGCCAGTTAAGGGCCATTTTATTTGAACAGTAAGTTAGTTGTATTATTTTGAGGAAGTGGGGTGGGGCAAAATGTCTGTAGAAAAAGAGCGCCACGTGTCCTAATTTTTGATTTTCCTTTGCTTTTCACTATTACGTGTACTATAAAGACAATGATAGTATTATTTGCCCAATCGTACTACATTTCTTTCCGCCATCCTACCTAAACCTGAGCGGCGTAGAACTAATTTCAGCCTAACACATGATCGATTCATTGCTAGTGCGTTATTATTATAAATGTTTACTAACTGCTTATAATGAATGTAGTAATTATACACTAGTGCACGTATTTTGAGACAGCATATATTTCACAATTTTCTGTAGTCGGTATATGTAAATTATTGGTAAACTAACGCTGTAACCCTGGTGATGAATCATATACTTAACCATAAAATTCGGTTTTATATAAATATTGTGAAATTAATTCTTCAAAATATTTAAAAACAACTACCATTCTAATTTAGTATTCTCAAGTACTTATTCGACTCTTCTGTGGTAACTTCAACAGTTTTAATACAAATAAAATGTAATGTCTTATAATATTTTTATGACGAAATATCTAATAAGAACATCAGCTTGTCCATGTTTTCTGATCTACCCACTATCCAAAAAAGCGAATATAATAAATAGTTTGTACATAACTTCCTCTAAATATTCTTATCTTCTGCAATGTAGAGATTACTATTACTATTTGAATCACATTTGAAATGAGATATTCTACTGTTGAATAGGATATATAAGCTGTTGCATTCCTTATAAGACATTTTAAAATTCAATGAACTATTTTTACATACTTTTCCACACACAAAACTTGTTACTCAACATAATTATGTGTAAACAAACAAAGTAAGTTATTGTATGCTATTTATATAAATAACTTGTTTAAGTTATTTGGTTATATATGTAGTCTGTATTGTAGATAAAAAAACAGGCATAATAAAGGGCAAACTACGATTCCTATTGGCATTGAAATATGGGCAATAACACGCAATAATCCCACAGAACCCAAATAAGCACCATTTATTATAATAGATTTATTTCAGTGTTACACTTACATGTAAACCATGTGTTATACATGAAAAAATATGTAAGATACATTAATGTTTAAAAAATTATTCATTTTAACACAAGTCATGTGACAAGTATTTGTGTCTTTTTCAGTACTAATACTAGTTGTTACTAGACTGAACAGTAAATCAAACTAGCATTCATAATATTGATGGCTCGATTATTTACCACAATAATATTTGCATAAGTATAAGTATAATGTAACAGACTAATGAACTATCGAAGTAAACTTTGATTTTATTTGCGTATTGATAAATCCTTTGTTATATAACGTATGCAGACACTTGATATTGTGCAGTAAATTGATAAAAGTCCCTATTTGTTATTGATTCTTATCTCTTAATTGTCTGAGTGTCGACTTATATTTATTGATTATTGAGTTTCTATGGTGAGTGTGTGTGAGGGAGTGAGTGTGTGAATGTGTGAGTGAGAGAGAGTCCTTTTAATAATTGTGTCAACAGTTTAAAAATATTACTGGATTCGCTGGTCATCTTACTGCAAACTCATATTTCAGTTGTTCTGACTTCTTTTGAGGCTTACATATCTGCGATGACCATGTATATTTGTACATTGATAAAAGATATTAAACTCTATATAGAAACACATATATATAACTTACATTTTGTCTTTTTTTTGTTTTTTTATATCATAGCACTGCTGGAAACGTGTCTCTTAGTGATGAGGTTTTCAGGGTGTAGTCTGACACTGGCCACAAGCTTGATGTTTTCCTTTACCAGTATAGCCGGAATTCAAACCTCTAATCTTATTTACTCTAATTACTTATGATTAAATTTGTATTTTATATCCGTTTTGTTAATAACGTTACCTTTTTTTAATGTTTTCATTTTTGTTTTGTCCACAGTTTAGAAGCTAAGAGTTAAGTTTACATGGCTATGGTGTCAGAAGCGAAAGTGAACGGCGGTGAGCTGGAGACCCCTGTAGAGCAATTGCCGGCGCTGGCGGAGAAGCCTGCCGGTCTTCCACCTGGCAAATATGCCCTGGTGGGCTGGGATATGGACACCACAGGCAGAAGGCTTATTGATGAGGTTTGTGTTTTGTACAACTCCTGAGAGGTCCAGAATTCTTTTGTGATAACAGTATAATTATTGAAAGAAAGAGAACTTGCCATGGGCGGCAGCGGCCACTCGTGACTGCTGCCAGCTCGTTCACTACTCTCATAACATACAAAAAAAAAGTCATAAGTTAAAAAAAAAATTAAAAATTAGTATATGGTATTGTCAATCGTTAACGGTGGAACGGGCATATTATTAAAAAAGGGTGTTGAAATTTATTCATAAAAGCTACATCTGTATATATACAACATTTGTTTATTAAAGGAATGAATTTTGACATGATTTTAAAAAATTGTATTACATGGTAATGTATACGAATGGTATCTCTAGGAAAGGGTAAATTTATAGTTTACCCTAAAATGCTATTATGATTTTATAGTGAAGGGGTCATAGGGCTTTTTACTTTGTAGCTTTTTCTTCGATCACAATAAAATTATTTCAGAAACTGTGGCTTAATGTGTGTAAGTAGCTTATCGTTTACATACATTTGTACTTATGTGAAGTACATTGTTTCAATTGTAATAATTCATTGTTACAAATAGGAATAGATAACAAGCACTTCATATGTCATTGTTTGTCATACTTATACCATCTGCAAACTACTTTGAGAGTTGAAATTTTTCAAAATACCCACTTACTGAATCTATTAGACTTTAAGAAATAAAAAAAACTAAAAAAACACGCTATTGTTGAAATTCAAACTAAAAAGTTGGAAATGAGTTTAGAATTAATAAAAATGTAAAAAGAATGGGGTGCCCTTACATTATACCCTTGCAATCAACAGGAGTGTCATCGGATTGGGACTTTCGGGACACATGTACAAATATTCACGCAAAACGGACAAATATTAAGTTGCAGATATTATTTTACACATTTACACGTATGTTTACATAACATGTCACTCGAATACAAATACTTTGTCAATATCAATGCAAAAATATTTATTGTGATCTCACTTACAATTTGTGTGCACTCTTTGTATGTAATCATATTTTAATGTCAGACATTAATACTATTGTGATATTTCTTATCTTGACAGTAAAGTTGCTTGAAGTTCTTAATGTGATGTGAAAATCATTTATGCACATTTTGTTAGGCTTGAGTGATAAGAAACATATTTAGAGCGACATTGTACCACCTAGTAGCCAAATGATAATTTAAAAAATGTTTACTATGAGTGTACATTTTTTAAGAAAATGGATATTATTGTTTCCACTGACTTAGCAGAAAATCTACTTTTTATTCAACTCTTTATATTAAACACTACCTAACACAGACCTGCACTCCTAATGATAACTGCCTCATTCCAGTCTACCACATATGTTGAGTATTTGAGTCAAGATTCTATTCAGTCAGATTTCTAAGGGGACACTATAATAAAGCTTTTCTTTAGTGACAATTTATTAATTCAATTTAGTCATAAAATTATTAATTTTCACCAATGTAATCAAAAACTGAAAAATTATATGTAGTTCAACGATAAAGCCAATGGAAGCATTAATGTGTATCAGTATCATTATTACCATATCAAATAATAATAATAATAATAATTCCTCACATGGCTATCCGATACCAAATTAGGCAAATCAATGACTGTTATGGTACCCGGTCAGCTGATAAACTTGCATATATACATATGATATAATACATATATAGATGTTTTTATTACGATATGTATGGATATAAATACATTAAGTATAATCTTAATTGGCCAGTGCACCGTTGTGGCTGTGTTTCGGGTCGAACAGTGGGTGCCATAGATAAAATAAAAAAGTTTTTTATTTGTCTTTGTTTGCAGATATGTCAGATAGCTGCATACACGCCAAGGCATACGTACTCCCAGTACATAATGCCGTACGGCGATCTGAGGCCGGGCGCGCGGCGGCGGCACAACGTGCGCGTCGTCACCGTCGGCCGGTACCGCATGCTCAAGGACACCATTACTCATAAGGTTGATGTGGTCTTTATCTAGCTCCATTCAATTGATTAGGGATCGTTCAAGTATTACTCAGCGCCGAACGGCGAAGGGAGTTTGTTGCTTTGTTTATTCCGATGACATGGCGGGGGGTCCAGATGGTGGGTTATGTCACCAATAGTTATTTATTATTTCTGATTTTTGTACAAAATTCATTAAGTTTTAATTTAAACAAAATCCGAAAATAAGGACCAATGTCTACATAAGCATAGGGGCGGGGGCTAAGGTTTCGCCGACTGTCGCTGGCAAGGGGAAGGGG
>DWEM01002731.1:0-11625 GCA_018245935.1 Agara belti belti | reverse complement strand
TGCCCGCGAGAAGATTGAAGAAACGAAAGCACACGACAGATTGCGATGACGACTCAGAAAGAGATGACGAAAGAAGAAAGAGTTCTTCGAATCCCGGGGCAGCCATATCACCAGCCGAACGGGATTTGTCTAAAACAAATCTGGCCATTCCTGAAGGTACAACTGACGCAACGTCTGTTAGAGATTTAGAGAATGCTATGTCAAAGCACCTACCGTCATTGGATGGTAAAGAGATTGCACATCGACCTACTGATTTCTCGACGGACGCCCTACTAAAGCAACAGCAACAGAAATCAACAATACAATGGATCGGTACTCAGAACCATCACTTGAACCATTTGAACAGACAGATACCTGGTAATCATACATCAACCCCAGCATCCGCTTTACTGAGGCAATTGTACGCGAATAGAGAAAGTGTCATAAGAAGTAACTTCTTAGGGGACGGTAGAAGTGGATATTATTCCAACGATGGCCAATCTGGTCCCTTACCGACCCCTCCAGGGAGCGAAGGCTCTGGATACAGTGAGCAATTAGGTCACAAAGGAACAGATATTGGTTCTTTAGCTTATGGAGGTTACGCTGATTACCACTCAGCGATGACTCCTCCCGGGTCAGTATCCCCGAGGGACAAACAGCAATATGCATTGTCGTATGACAATAGCGCATATTCGGAAGCGTTAAGGCATTCGTATTTAGGTGAAGCGCCTCTGCCATTGAAACCACAAGCATATTCAGCGGTACCTGGTGCTTTAGATTACGCATCTTCGTTAGACCAGTCCCAGTTTTTCCATCCACCATCCACGTTTCACCTTTACCATCCCCAGCCGCATTCCGCACATGCAACACATTCACATCAGTCCGTAGATAAGTCAGCTCCACCAAATACTAACTGGTATTCCGCCAGCTCATAGCCATGTTAATAGAGTGTATGAAGATTGTTATATACATTTGGTACTAAATTTGACGAACTGGCGTCCAATTTCTTTTTTGTTATCCTCGTTATTATTATTCAGTGCATTTATCTTACGACTACGTTATAGAAGGCATGCAGGTTTTAACAAAAGAACTACCCGTTACGGGCTCGTGTGAGAGGCATGAAGTAAAACATATTCTCCTAAGAACTCCGTTTTGATACGTATGAAGACTCGATACAGTTAATACTCAGACATTACCTGCATTTAAATTGTATAAATCACCGTACAGAACTCCTCAACAACAGTTAAGGTACCGTTGATTTTACCGAACCTGTGCCAAACGTTCGCTTGTTACGGTATTCGGTGACATGTTTAGGTTTAGCAAACAAAACGTAATGGAATTTATCACGTATAATGAAAATTCGGAAACAAGTGAATACGTGTCGTTACTCAAGGTGTATATAATTAAAATCGTTTTAATTGTAAAATATTTTGACACAATTAGGTGGCCACAGTTAAAAACGCGTAAATTAATTGAAACAAAAATAATTTCATTTTTTTCTCCATTATCAGTCAAAGCACATTTTTTATGATGTCAAAAATATAATTCAACACGGTTTTTGACGTTAAATGTTTTTTATTTTATTTTACACGTTTCATTGCAACTCTTTTATACCAGTGACATTTCGTTTTTTTTAAATTATGAATAAGCTGTGTGACCGTTAGCTATCCTATATAGCTTCTTGCATATCATTTTGATGTTTTAGAAATAAGTAAGCTTTTTGTAAATTATTGTAAAATAATAATACACGACTGTATTTAGTATAACTTTGAATTCTTGTAAATTATAGATATTAAGAACTGTATATTACGCTAATTATTCGAAATAAGATTTCAGTGTAAATATATTTTGCTAGTTACGACTTTTTTCTTGAGAATGCTCAGTTTTTGTTATATACGTTCTAATGAATATTTGTACAATTATTTGGTTGTTATGTAAGACTTCGTTTTTTGAGCGATTATTTGAGTTTTATAAAAGTTCATTGATCAGATCGTAGTTTTCTACAAAACTTTGTTTTGAATCAAATTTGCCATTCAAATTGTTTTTGTTGTTGTTACAAAACGAGTTCAGTAAAAAAGCTGTTGTGGTTACTGGAATTTATTAAACAAATAATCACCTACTATTAGCATATGTGTCACTAAAACAACGAAAATCCTGGTCGATGGAGATGTCCTTTCTCACTATCAGTCAATTTATAATCTATTTCTATGTCATGACAATGTTTTATGTTAACCAAATACTCATACATTCCACTTATGCCCAGAACCGTTCGAGTTATATTTGAGAAGTTGAGTTATCGCAGGAATCTAATTTTATAATTAAACGAATTACGTATGTGTTAACGAATAAATTAAATCTATTTATAAATAGTATTGTACGGTGCAATAAGTGTGAAAATGATCATTTTGTTTTTTAAAGGCTTCGTCAATGTATCGTAACTTAAGATAATTATCATTGAAATTGTAATAAAGCTGTAATTAATATAATTAAATTGGGAATAGGCTTACGCGACTACCTGTTATGTTATTTTTTAATTTTGAACTGAAATCTTTTTTAAAATTCGAACTTTTTTATTTTAATCGACGAAATGAGGTTTTATTTCTCCAAATAAAATAAATATTAAGAATTTTCTACGAATCGTTTTATTCCAAACGTTAACACTGTTCAATTACAAAATGTTATTTAAGAAACGAAATTTATACTATTCATATACGATCAACCTGCCACCTATTTTTATCTCTTTCTTTCATAAAAAATCGAAATAAGATAGAAAGGGACAAAATATGCATTACATTAAGCGTACATAAATAACGGTTACAGATTTTAAAGACAAACAATTTATTTCAAAATACATTAAACCGCAAAAATGGACAAAAAATTTAAGATACCATTTGACTCACTGAATATTATAATCACGTGAGAATTAACTAATAATTGATGTTATATTTATTCCTCTGCTGGACACTGAATTCCTTTGTGATGAGAAAGGAGGCTTTCAGGATTAATCTACGACGCTAGCGAAGTGGTGCTTGGCAGATTTTTCATAGAGAATTTTATGGAGAATTCATTAGTGTGTAGGTTAGTTAGGTGAGCTCAGGATATTTTTTTCTCTTTTTAAACCTAATTTTTTATAATTACACTCATCATTATCTTCTATAATTCCATTGTAGCATTTTGGGAGTATCTCAGAAGTCAGGTAAGTCGTTTAGGGTCGCACCTAATATTTAAAAGGGATCTAACAACAGCTTCTTAAAAACAAGACTTAAGCATTTTTTATGAATGAGTCTTCCAAAGGACCACCACCTTCGAAAGTATAGGCCACCCCGGCAGGCTAGATCTCTAGAAAGTTCCACGGGAAATACAAATTACCTGAATTGGTAATTCTAGTAGTTTCTATTGTGCTTCTCTCTATGCTCATAATAGTCAGTGATAACAGAATACAACATATTTTTATATAATTCTTATAAGATTATAAATAAGGCTGCGTCTAGTCTTCAATTATACTTAATTCTACATTACATAGCAGTCAGGCTGCAACATTATTCATACGATAAGACATCTACTGAGATTCACACGATATTCCATATTCAAATGTTACACAATTGACAGATTGTGTGATTTTAAAAATAAACCTTATGTATTAAAAAATAAAAAATGGACGGATATAATTCTAACACAGATATAAAATACTCCATTCCCTTTGAGAACAGAACTTTGAACCTTGAAGCACAGTAAGAGATTTAACAAATGTAGCCTACATTTGTTGGGTTTACTTCATTCTGTTGAGACTGCCCAACGGTGGGTCATCGATATACAAACTAAAGATTCTTCTGTAAAACAACCAGTGATTGCTCATTCCATTTCTGAACATTCTAAAACCAATAAATGCATCAACTTTTTTACTAACCAATCTAAAACTCCAGGTATCTAACTTCCAAAACGACGAATTCCCATACAATGTTTCTATCCCTTTCACCCCCTTAGGGATGGAATTTCCGAAATTCCCTTCTCATGGTTCACCGACACTATAAAAGGTAGCATGGTGTAAAATTTCAAGTTTCTATGCTAGTAGTTTGGGCTGTGTTGATATGTCAGACACTCAATGAGTGAGTCAGTCATTGTCAGTTTTCATTTCCATAGATTAAAAATATTCAAATATCATATCACCTACAACCTACCTAGAGTATATTGTTTGAAATTATACACATGAAAATATAATGTGGATAGACAGTTGAAAATGATTTGGTCTGCATCCTCGTTAGCTGCGTCATGAAATACATATTAATATTTTTTATGGAATCACGATTTTTTCAAGAACTCCAATGGAGCATGATTGTACAGAATAATTGTAGCTATTTACATAACCTCGTAATTATTGAACGAAGAAGACGATTATAGGTTTCATGCTTGTTACATCAGAATATTTATCCGGGCTATCAATGCAATTTACCACTTCTAAGTTTATTGCCAATCATGGAATACAAATTGTACGGAATGCCTTTATGGTTCATTTTAAGTAAATTTATTATCAATTTTTCGCATATTAAAAAAAAAATTTTAACTGACATTAATTGTTTAGTGACCTGTATAGAATCTTGAGATTTCAATATTAATATTCGACCAATATTTCTATATTCGGCGACTGCATTTCAAGTATTATTTGATACTGGGAGAACACACACAGCCAGCAGTAGATCTGAAAAGAGGGAATTAGTAAAAACTATTTGAGGACATTCTATGAATTTTAAACTATGTATGTAATTAAAAAAAAAAACTCAGCTATGACTGTCACTAACGGTCAGTACATTATTCTATATTGTTACAAATGATTTGTTTTTCGAACACAGCAAAACATTTACGACTGAAATTATATGTCCTGAGGTTATTCTTTAAGAAATTACACCTGTTCACTCATTGAGCTTATACCGTGGGTAATTTCTTATGTAAGGCAGATCATTTTCTAGTAAGAACTAAACGTCAGAAAATAAAATGAAATTTTGCAATACCGAGTATATACAGGACGAACAACACAATTCAATCAGTCCACGTAGAAAAGAATATTTGAGGCAGGTTTTGAAAAGTAATTAGATTTGATAGAACGCTTTAACTCGTCTCCTTTGGTGTCACTAAAATACTAGTTTTTTCTAGATGCAATAATCAATTGAAATTATGTTGCAATAAGTAGCTATAGCATTATATAGTGATTTATGTAAGTATAGAGGTAGGTATCCAAAGATTTTGTGTTTCCCACCCTTTTGTTGGTCCACTGCAGACCGGGTCTGCCTCTCACGTTGAGAGGGATTTAGGCCATAGTCTACCACGGGCCAAGTGCGGATTGGTAGACTTGACACACCTCAGAAAATATCCAAAGATATAGAGAGTATCAATATTCCGAATGAAAAGTGCAGCAAACATATCAAGATATGAAGGGAGTGAGAAATAAATTTTAGCATACAACTTGCCATCGTTGCCACAAGAGTGTATAGTCAAGCACATTACTTCTTAGACTGCATCTCGCCTACCATCTGGTGAGCTCTCAATCAAACGCAAGCCTATTTCTCAATAAGAAAGATATAACAAATCATTGCTACTTACATTGTACGACATCCAGAGAAAGTCTATGAAGGCTGCAAATGTCGCATCCAGCTGTAAATGTTCAGGAGCACAATTTTAATAATCATTATAAAATGTTTATTGAGCCTAAAGACCACTCTTAGTCAATCTTATGATATAACTTTTATGATATAGCTTTTGCCAGCGACTTCGTCCCGCGCATATATTGTTATACAAATGTTATTATACATATAAACCTTCCTATACGATACTATATCTATTAAAAAAAAACCGCATCAAAATCCATTGCGTAATTTTAAAGATTTAAGCATACACAGGGACATAAGGACAAAGAAAGCCACTTTGTTTTATATTATGTAGTGATGATAGTGTCATATTATTTGTTACATAAAATGTGCTATTGATATTTATTTATTTATTTTGTCAACTAGAATGGATATCTCCAATTACACTAATGAACACAAATATTACATTTAGAGACTGAAATATAAATTAAAACGAAAAAGAAATAAAAGAAGAATAACAAGTCAATATAGTAAAATAAATGTCCAGCAAAATCAATGAAATAAAGAAAAAAATGAAAATAATAATAAGATTTAGTTTAGATATGCATCTATCTCTATCAGACAACCTTTAATAGAATATGTATTAAACTTTAACTTTGACAGAACTTTTGTTAGCAGCAAAATATTCAAGACTACTCTAGTTTTGTAAATGGTTATAAGCAAGATTTTTATTGTAGCAACTTTATTCTGCATGAACAATGGAGTACTAGTATTAGTATTTAGTATATCGAGAGAGTTGATATTCTACTCCATCCAACCATTCCATTCATCAGCCTTTGCAAGTCCACTGGCAGACAAAGGTCATCTCTAAACGGCACTACTCAACCCAGTCCTAGGTCTTCTGGATGCAGTGGTATCCCACTGTTGTCTTCAGAATGTCAGACCACCTGGAAGAGCAACCTGTGCTCCTTTTGCCGAGACATGGCAATCTTTTTGATATACTCAAAAGGCTTTAAACTAATATTATACTCACATAAATGTAATATCCTCCAATCAACCAAAGCCCGAATAGAAGTTGGAACAGTATTATGAGCCCCATGGTTATCAGCCAGGGCAGCAACAAACCTCGCATCCATATGTTAATTCCAATGAGCTGAAAGTAAGAGCATAAAGTTTCACATTGCATCAGAAACTTGTAGTTCAACTGAACAAAGGCATCCACTAATGATTGCCTTCCTCATAAACTTTGTAATGCCACAATAAAGGTATCTTACCATAAGTCCTGATGATATGATGAGTGTTGCTAGAATGATGATGAAAATTATGCCGAACACTTGAAGAGCTGGAATGATAAACGAATTGAAATTGATTACAAAATAAAGTCAAATTAAAGGAAAAATTTATTGGATATACACAGACAAACAGGCAACTAATCTATAAGAGATATCTCAATTCATCTATAACTGCACTAAAATCTTATTAGCGTTTCGTACGAAATAACATTTGACACTTACAACCCCTAACGTCAGCTTCGAAGAGCGGATTCCATAGCTGTGTGGAGTCTCCGCCGTCCATTTGATAGGTAATAAAGGTAATCAGCACCAAGCTTATCGCGGCAGAGTAAGCTGCCACCGCCCGGCTGCCGGTTTTCACATTGGAAGACCAAATGCAAGGAGACCAACATGATTCTAACACTGGCATTCTTTCGACGCTACCGCAACAAGCTTTTCGTAAAAGTACCTTCTATATTTTACTTGTTAATTTAAGTTTTTGAAATTCACAATATCTTTATCACCGCTAGTCTTGCAAGTGAAGTTTTATCTACAGGTACCTAAGTAAGCCACACCTAAAATAACTGTTGTTTTAAAAGTCAGTGTCCTATATTACAGTTGAATTATACTCGAAAATAAGATTTGAAAGACTGCGGATGAATTAAATTAACTATATAAAAATATTTGCTATATGCTAATATGCTATCAATATATCTAACAACTTATTTCAGTAACGCCTGATGCGTAACGTAAACTGTAAACAATTAGACAGATTCCGACAGTTGCAAACTTAAGATATTGACATATACAGATACAAAAGAACTGCTGCCAGCTATAGCTGTGACAGTCACGATTAGGTTTAGAAATTAAAAAATTGTTAGCTTGTTAACAATATTTTTACGTCCATAGCTAGGAGATATTTTAATTTGCTTTTTACATTTTTGTATTATTTGTAAAATATTTATTTTCTACTTTTTAGTTAAAATTGCAATATAAGTGTATTGTTTTAATTTTTAAACTGCATTTTTTTTAAATTAAGTGCGAAGTAACCTACTTTTTATAAAAAAAAATTTCATTACTACGGGAAAACACGTTCTAATTAAATAATCGCTTTAGACGGCATTACGGGCATAACTTCCTACTTCAGTACTAATGTGGTGTTTCAATAAATCGATAAAAAACATAGATGTTCTGACTAATATGACCTTTGATTACCTATAGATATATGATCGAAAATTTATAGCATTTGTTTACGGGATATACCTACGGCCTCTTACCTGCCGGACCAATCTTATTACAGGATATACGGACCCATGATTCTGAGAATGCGTTAAATCGAATTGTTGCACAGTCATTGTTATTGAAAATATATTTTTTGTCACAGCTTGAAGCAACAATGTTGTCTTGGACTTGATCAGTGTTGATCATTGATTTTAGGCGCGTGTTAACTATTATCTTACTTTTTAAATAACTGTGTTCGTATTTTGTCTAACATTAGGAAAAGTATATTACAGAAGTTATATAGTAACTGGAAGTCCATTAGGAAAGAATACAATATTGTAAAATAAGATAAAAAAAAATTACTACTGTGAGGTGTACATTTAATAAACGAGCTTAGATGACTTTAAAAGTAGGAGAGGCAGGAGATTTTTAAAAATGTAGCCGGTGTGAATCCTCTCTCTGCCTATCCCTAATGAAGCGAAGATTACGCGTAACAACATTTATGTACAAATTAGGCATGATACTGTTATACAAGCAGTACAATTTGAAAGTGACTTATCGAGTGTCCATCAAGACCGATGTAATCCTATTAGTGGTCATGTAATTACAAGTTGATTTTCCTGTTAACTGTATTTTGGATTTGCTAAAATGTTACCAGACATTTTTTTGCTGACGCTGAAGTGTTTGCTGACGTTCTAATTTAACTTACAGCTAGTGATTGATACGTTTAGAATGAAGTTATTATTGTTATTAACTTTATATTGACACGCCATGTCCCTAACTGCGGGAAACACCGAGTGCTAAATATGTATGTATATCATTGCAGAAAATGAAATTGTTTTGTGAAACTGCTGTAATTATTATCAATGAATTAATTTTGTAATGTATAACTGTCTGGTTATAGCTTTTTTTTTATTGCACACCATTAAAATATGAAAGGCTCAAAGGGTTAGTATACTATATAAGTATATAAATAAAAAATTAAGGTCATTGACTTGGAATCCTGAAATTTTGCACATAGGTTCTGTATACAGCGTGAGTATAAAGAAAATCCAAGAAAGATTGTATGAAAATTCGTTGATTTGGAAGTTAGACACTTCAACTAGTTTGAAGGCTCCTAAATTGATGCTGAAAGCGGTACCTTAAGGAGCGTCTAAAAGGGTGAATATTCCACGTGTATGATCTGCAATAAATGCATACAATTTATTATGGTTAAATAATTTGACTTTCACTTTTAATTTTTGATTTCGCAATGTAATGACATTGTATTTCATTTTCGCGAACGTCCGCCAGGCCGACGTTAGTGTCAAGTGTTCGCCTATCCTTAACGATTACCGAGATATATCATATCGCTCTTTTATCGGTCAACAAGATAACAGCTGTTGCAAAAGTGTATACGCTTTTATTGGTTACGTGGTTCCTAGAAATGTTGTTAGTAAAATAATATTGTTTACGTTTTACATGTATTTAGTATTACATTTATATATATCGCATTATTATTATTTTTAATAACAACAGCTAAGGAAAACCTAGACATGTTTAAAAAACTTAGAGAAATACTTTTACCCTCACAAAACTAGTCGTGAGCGTCACAAAAATATTTTTTGCGAATGGGAACTGAACCCGCAACCTTCGGTCAACAGCCGGGTTCACCAACCACTGAACCAACACTAGTCATTGCGCGTACTCTAAACCGTATTGCCCTAAAATAGAACCAATTATCGGAAACCAGAATCAAGCGGCACGATAAATCAACTCGGTTTCCGGAAGAAAAATAATTACGAGCAGTTTAAGCGTTTGACCCGATTACTATCTTTATCTCGATTGGCGTAATTTATTGCTGATTGAACGGGCCCTGGAGTAAATTTATTATTTTGTAGGTTAAACACACACTCTGCCCTCGTTAGGGCGGAGTTTCTTCTAATAGATTGTAATTGCATTGTTCTTACAAATGCTGCACGATTGCTAACCTTCAAGCTGACGTAATTTTCATACAGTCGTTCTAAAACGTGGAATTTGCGAAATTTCTTTTTTACTGCTCACTTATGCTATCATCATCATCAGCCTAATTCCTCCACTGCTGGAGATAGGCCTCCCCCAAGACAGGGTGTTCAGCACTTCGCGTCCAACCGCTCCCAGCCACTTTCTTAAGGTCGTCAGACCACCACACTTAAGCTATATAAAGAAACATTGTGCAAAATTTCAGGATTCTAGGCTCAGCGATTTAAGCTGTGAGTTAATCTCTGAGCCAGTCAGTCATCTTACTTTTGCATACATATTGATTTGTGTTTAAAATGTTACCTCTTTTCTATGAGCTTCATTCCAAACACGCTGCATTAGCATATGAAGAATGTCTTTTTCTACTAATACTATTGATTATTAATATCAGATCAGTCAAATTTAAATCTCAACCACTGGTAGGAACAATATGATACTTAAAAACTAGCACCAGCGACGTGGCGCGATCCTATGGACGCGAGAAGTGGACTGAATATGGAAGGAAGAAAACCTCAAGGAGGTCAGTGAAGACCATGGCTAGTGAAAAAAAAGCCTTAGTTTCTGCTCTACCTAACCCTGTGAGAAATAAATGTGGTTGCTTAATTTTACTGCTGGATGTAATGGTACTGCTGGATTTTTCTAATTTAGAATTTCTAGTAGTGACTCAGAGTCTGGATGTGTGCCCGGTGCATGGCAATAGGCACACCACCTATTCCATTGTGGGACTTAAACGTAACTAGTGAAACGTGGGGGTGTACTACACTCCTCTGCCTACCCCTTCGGGGAATACAAGCGTGATATTACGTTTGTATAGAAACAATTTGACCACAACTCGTAATATGCTTTTCATTGTTTTAACATCATAATAGTCTCCTTTGGTATAATAATCACAGATTTAGTATGCTAGTATGCTAGTTTTAGTGTCGGTTTGACGATACCTATTAAACCATTAACATTGATAACCGTCTGCGTAAATTTCGACAGCACGAAATACAAATTAAATGTAAAGATGCCAAGGCAAATGCCTATTTTTGCAAATTGAGTTATTACGTGTAATTGCTAGGAGTTCGGTGCCTGCTTTCACCTAGCGTTGTTAATAAGAACGTAGTAAATTGTTTTTTCGGTTATTGAAATTAGTTTTGTAATTTCACAGCTCTTAAACAATTCACTTAATATTTGTCATAATAATGTCAATTTTATTTGATTATCAAACAGTGCTCTGAAACGCAAAAGATGAACACATATCGTGTTTTCTAATATATATTTTACTAATAATTATTCTTTACTTTACTAATTCTTTATATTAGTGGACTAGCTGTGCCCGCGACTTCGTCCGCGTTTGAATTTAAGTAAAATCTACTCGGATTTATACAAACTTTCATTCCGTATTTTATCCCCTTGGGGGTGTAATTTAACAAAATCCTTTCTTAGGGCATGCCTATGTCATAGTAGCTTTATGCATGCAAAGTCTCAGCCCGATCGGTTTAAAATTGACATAGTTTCAGACAAACTTCACCCGCCCATTTCACCCCCTTAGGGGTTGAATTTCATAAAATCCCGTCTCAGTGAGCACTTAC
>DWEM01002730.1:0-11630 GCA_018245935.1 Agara belti belti | reverse complement strand
ATGTTCGCATCACATTATAAATTAGTAATTTTTAATAGTCAGCCAAAAAAATACCTAATTCTTTAATAGTAGTTTTAACTATCTATTACTAGTGTAGTGTAGAGTCACCCCTTGAAAACGGATTCAAATTGATAGGATAGAAATTGATATATGGACTAGCGGATACTTTTCGTACCCACTTTGTATGAGAATGTTGCCCTTAAATATTTGTAACGATCAAGTTTTCGCCAAAATATTAAGAATACGTACTATGAAACTTGATTCCTTTTCGTATAGAGAAATCCTAATGCTGATTACGTTTCTTAAATGATGATAAATACTTATATGTAGTTAAGTGTATTTTCATTAGTTAGCTTCTTCTGAAAATTTTCACGTCACGAGCATTTAGCTTGACTTCGGTTATTCTGTGCAAATATTTGTTTGTAGTTCTTTATGTAAGTAGGTAGGTATGTTAAAAATATGAGATGCACAAGTAAGTAGATAAAGAATCAAACAGATAAATTAAACATGTATCCTATCTACATATTTGAATTTGTCAAATAGTTTTATAACATATTTATTTCGTATTTATATTTAAAATCAACATTAAGAAATTACCTTAATTATGAATATTACTATACGTTAGGTACGTTTAAGCTAATACAGTACGACCCTACATGAGTCACAATACGCGTCAACATGCTGGACAGAGTTATCGTGATAAAATGCAGTATCGTTTCTTTTGTTATGCTAAATGGTATGGTGATAAGACTCATACTAAGTAGCCACCGTTTAAATAAATAGCATAACTTTTTACTATTTTTCATTCAACGTCATATTAGGAGGCCTGAAATTGAAGATAAAACATAGATGAAATCTCCATTTTCAATTTTTTTTACTGAAGTGGACGAAAATTATCGTAAAATATGAATATTTCTTTGGGATATCTAACGAAGATAGCATTTAAAGTGAAATATATAATAAATGAATAATGCTAACTATCAGAATAAAAGATACACAAATGAAAAAGTAGATAAGTATTTACGGGTAAGTGTTAAAGCAGCTTATATATGTAGCCACATACAATAAATAAATGTTGTTTTATTATTTTGTCTTAACACTAAGTTCTTTATTACGCATAGTCAGTGTCTTATACTTGTTTAGCTGACAAATTAGCTGCAGGTAATAAATTGAGATTGCGCCGGCCTACAATCTCGTCCATCTGACGTATAGATATCTATCTGTTAGTTAGTTAGTGTAATTTGCAATTGCCTTTGTGTTAATTGATCCCAGCGTGGCGTCGGTTACGATAATTGACAATAAATTGTTCCGCACATTAATCTGTGCATCAAATTACCTCTAGTAATAATTGCGTATTGGGACCAATATAGGCCCGATTGATGCATGTGATTCAATGCTGAAGATAACATGCGGAATCAGCGAAGATTGGACAGCGCTGCTCACATGTTGACAAGTTTGACCAACCTTGATTTTCCGCAATATATTATTTAAACTTTGAAAACTTTGATTAAAACCTTTGAAAACTTCATTGCACTACGTATTGGCGTTCTGTTTTTGTACATTGTACAAGAAATATTTATTTGCTAAAATTCAATATATTTATAAATTACAATAAATAAGTGAGTAGGTACTTTGTCCTTTAGGAAATTATCTGTTTAGACTAAGCTAGAAAATTTATTCTTCCGAAAGTTTTATACAAAGTTTCTAGGCTTTGCAGATCTTCTGGTAATTCATTACATGCCGGGTTTAAACCTAGTACCTACCTATATTCAGAATCCGGAATCTATCCAACAACCAAACAGAGCAGTAATCTTTTAAAGTGGTGTAATCCAAGTATATTAGGTATAGCTTATTTTCATAGAGACCGTTCTGATATTATGAAATAATTCAACTTAAACTATCATATACTAATAACCATATGCAAATACCAAAAGTTGCGGCGACAAATTTTTTGAGATATATATATATATCTTGTCAAGGTTGTCCTGGATAAGTTCGTGCTTTTTTATTTTTACTCATTACCTATTTCCCCAGATAGCAATCTTGCAAACACACATCCAAACACGCCTAAGAACGTGAGGCACGCACTAATTAACGTCCAACGTGAAACTCCGCCGTGTAGCCTCACCAATCAACCATGATCTGCGGTACTTCATACACCTACCCCTTTTTCTCTTACGAACCAAGTTCAGGCAGGGAATGGTGGCTCTTAATAGGATGGTCGCCTCGTAATTGCATGTCTAACGTTCTCTACACGTAACATGGCCTTTTATTAGGTGGAAATTCTGTGTACGGTACTACATTCAAGCTTCTGTTAGAGAGTTATGAAGTACCTCGTGCCTATTTACGACTCAAAATTTTGTGCATTTTGCTTGATTTACAATCTTCCTACGCTTATAAAAAGCGTAGTAAGCACGTGTGGGCTATCTCCTCTTTAATGAAATTTCCCGAAAGGCAGGGAAAAATTTATGGTTAAATATACGTACCTACCAAGTTTGAATATGTAGGTACCTATTTTAAAATACGGTCGGGAGAATTTTATATTCAGAACATTCGTTGCATCGGTTGGATGAATGTTCTGAACAGCTTTCATTTGTTTAATGTTAGATATAAGTATGTATTCATCAATATTGTTAAAATTACCATCTATTTTTGTGTTTAAAACATGTCATTTTCATAATATTCTGACCAATATTTTCCGAATCTTCTTGCAAATATAAGTTTGCCTCCATCCACGAGGCGTTCATGTAACAGATCAGTCAAATATAACAGAATATTTACAACATGTATATTGTAAAAATCGAATAATTACAATTGACAGTGATGGTTATTAAACTTTCTACAATTTCCTCAGAAACAAGCAAGTGTGGATATATTTTTAAAGTTTCCTATTATCAAATATAAATTCACCTCGAGCCGATGTGACGTAAATATTCGTTAGCTCGATTCCCACTAGCGACATTTCATATCATGCAATACATATTCAGTTTTTTTATTTAAATTCGTTTTATTTCTTACGAATCGATGATTTATGCACCGCGCATCTAACTCAATGAGGCTTGATACGACTGATGTACTGTCATGATGCAAGACATGGTCGTGAGTGTCTACATTATGACTCGAGCATTGTTTATGGTCCCGTTTAGCGCCTTTGACACGCCATGAATTTTTAAAAGGCTCAAATGATCAATGAGTCTATTTAGTTCCATGCGGTTTATTATTTTCTTACGTCTCACTCTGTTTCATGTACATTTCAAGTATCGTGCGTCAAATTTTATAAGAGTCATAGCTTTAAATAGCTCTTCATTTTGATTTAAGTAGTTTATCATAAGATTAAGACGTGCAAATAAGTTCAAAGCGATAAAGATATTTAAAAAAGTATCAACATTTTATTGGATTTTTCTAATTTAGAATTTCTAGTAGTGACCCGGAGTCTGGATGTATGCCCGGTGTATGGCAATAGGCTCACCACCTATTCCATTGTGGGACTTAAACGTAGCCGGTGAAATGTGGGGGTGTACTACACTCCTCTGCCTACCCCTTCGGGGAATACAGGCGTGATGTTACGTTATCAATTCTAATATTTATTCTTCAAAATCTGAGCAAGTTTTGGTACCTACTAAGTGGGAGGAAAAGTGGTCGCACTCGAAAAGAGTTTCGTCTTTGTTGAAGGTGCGATCTACTCGCCGACTATTGGAGAACTAATAATGATATACGCTGTATCCTTTGTTTCCTTTTTTACATTAAAACAACATTCGTAAGTCTCAGCAATCAGCGTCACTTAACACCCACGATCTGCGTCAGCAAGGGATCGCTGACTGGGAATACATCCTTATTGAGTGCTGCGGGCTTCTGAAATGTGAGCAGTGCGGCTGTAGCAATAAGGGTTGTTATAAATGAATAGATACGTTTGCGGAAAGTAGGGTGGATCGATGACAGCGGGCGGTAGGAGTTCGAAAGGGGCGCCCTCTGTCGGTGTAGTGGAGAATCGCCAGTATGTGAGGCTGTCCGCCGTGGCGTGGCCGTGTGCAACGCGACTGCGATACTGCACCGCCGATCTTTTGTATGAGGTAAGATGAAGCACAGATGTAACTAAAATAATAAGTCTTTTACAGGACCATATCATAATGTCACTAGTAACAATTAATTCGTTGTATCAATGAAGATATTGCTCTTTTATGACATAATACTGCTAGACTCTTTATTGGAGGCTGTTAATGAAGATAACCGTAGTGACAAATTATGATATCCTAATGACTCCCGAATTTCACAGATTAAACATTTTATATTTTATTCATCTACATTATATACAGTCGACACAAATGAGGAAGATGCCTATGTTTTTAAAATATTCATGAATTGTGCATTTCACACTTTCTGTGTCTATCTCTAACTACATATTAAAAAAATTCAAATATATTTAAAAGTAAAAAATACGTAAATTTCAATTCGATTAATAAAACTTACTAATATTAAATGTAATCTTTAATAATGTTTCTTTATTTAGATATTATCATTTACCAATTATTTTAATATAGAGATATCAAGAATAGATACCTACTAAATTTGGCAACAAAATATTTAGGCTGTTATAGCTGGTTAACTACTATACGCCATTGTTTAGGTAATGTTTAGATGACTAAATGTTTAGTTACGATTAGCTAACAACATCAATCACAAACAAGACGGTCAACAACGGCAGAGTGATAGATTAGCTCACCATACGTCTGCTAATGGCTCTGCGACATTAGGGATAATAGATATATCATTGTCCTGAAAGCGCTGGTCAAAAGTTAATTACATTCTGTACACATATTAGAAATGTGATTGATTTTATAAAGTTCCCATGTTTTTGAAAAAAATTTAACGCCTGAAAGGAAAATTAATTTCCTCATACCAATGGTACTCGTATGTTATATATTTTTCACTTACCTACTATATCTTTTAATACAAAGAAATCTTATAATAGAAACAATTTAAAATGTATAGAACAGAGTATTATTTAAAATAAGAACGAAATGGCGTTTCAAATTTATCACATAAACAAATATATTTCAATGACCGGGTTGATTTTGTGTTGTTTCTACAAATTTGTTTTCCTTCTAAGTTTCAGTCAGTATCTTATCAAAATGCAGAAAATACTCTCTTTACTTAGCGATACAATAAGTATAATTAAATAACAACTAACAAAGCCCCCAGATAAAATGAGGTAATTAAAAATGTAAGCTAACAAATCCCTTACTGTTCATTACCTCGAGTGTTTACGCAGGCCATATTGCACGTCTTTTTACTTTCATTGGGTTTGAACCTGCGTTTGTCTACAATTTCAGCTGACGGTAAATGAAATGTGGCTTAGGACTTAACAACTTCACCGTTAGATTTAGCTTGAATGAAAGAACTTAATTACTCATATCACAAAACGTAGGTAAACAATTTCTTTTTATTCCATTTTTACACCAAATGAAGGTTTAATAATATTTATTCGATAATGTATCAATGTTCGACATACAAAGTACCAACGCATACCATTTTACAAACTTGCAATCTCGTGTGCACACATCCTGTCAAACTCACAAACATTTTTGTAATTGCATCTGCCTTGGTCACATGTTTTAAATACTATCGATAACGAGAATAAGAGGCTGGTTTGTGTAATAATTGTAAATTAATTCGGCGGCTAATTTATAAAATTTATACGTGAAGTATGAAACTATCATCTTTTCCTATTGTCGCCATAATAGGTACTGTAAAGAGTGTGAACCAGAAGGCCAGTGACTACAGTTTTTTTTTTTTAAACAGTGTACGAGGGAAGCACTTTTTACAATAACAAAGGCACATTTGATACGTGTAATACCCGGTAATACGCTTTATTTTAACATCAAAAATCTTACACATGTTGATTACAAATGATATTTCCATACTTTAAGGATTTTAAACTTCCAGTATTTATTTACATTTTAATATCTCTGCAAACCAACGAATAATATTAGTGAGCAACGTTTCGCAAAATCTCCCGTTACAAATTGTCAGCAATGGAAACAAAACTGGTGTAATACTAGAGGTACCTCATGCATCCATCAGCCGGACTTCTTCCTATGGGTATGTACACCTTGGTCGTCTAACGCCAGTAAAGTAACCTGAATAAGTCGGGTCCATACCTAATGATTATTAATGCAAATGAAACATCAACCAATTAACGATGTTCAAATAATTATTGGACAAATATAACGTGGAGCAAATTATTTCTCAAAGATTCCATTTTTCAACAATGCTCATTTTGCTTGGTACCTATAAAAAAGCTGCAAGAGACATGCCTCAAGTTTATTAAAATTTTAATAATTCAATAAACTAAATATTTCAATAAAACGTTATTCAAGTATGACCAAGGAATATAAATTATTTTAAAATAAAATGGTAAAAGCTATAGGTACTTTTGACTGCCTCGTTGGTCGAGCGGTTGTTAGCGCGACTGCCGATCGGGAAGTCCCGGTTTCAAATCCCGGGTCGGGTACTGGATTGGATTTTTCTAATTTAGAATTTGTAGTAGTGACTCGGAGTCTGGATGTGTGCCCGATGCATGGCAATAGGCTCACCACCTATTCCATTGTGGGTCTTAAACGTAACTGGTGAAATGTGGGGGTATACTACACTCCTCTGCCTACCTCTTCGGAGAATACAGGCGTGATGTTACGTTATAGGTACTTAAAAATTAATGTTACATAATTAATATCGAATGAGACTCGGCTCAAGGTGAATATATTCTGCTATGATGTTTTGCCCGCTCACTCGTTTCCTGCATTCGCTGTAAATTTATACGAAATTAACTTTATATAGGTTTAAAACGTGCTATTACGGATGCAACTATAGACGCAAAAATACATTAGATACAAAATATACCTCCCGTGGAATAAGTCCTCCATTGGCGCCGTCTTAGGTTAAGGCCAGTTACATTTCATCAATTCATTGCCACTACTATTATAAAAACACAAACATAAGTATGACTACATATCAATTTATAAACGTATTCATTTAAACACCACACGTAGGTACTGTCTCTTGCACATGCGCGTGTTTGGAGATCCCTGGAACTACATGATTTTCCTTAAAACATCCACCGAGGGGATTTTGGTAGGTAAAAATCCTTCAGGAAGCAGAGTATCTTAGGAAGATTTCCCTCCGTAACCAAAAATCGCGCCGCAATGACGAAAATACTGCGACGGATTTTACTTTGCGTCAACTTTTGTTATTGTGGACTGACTTTCCACATAGATTTTTCTACATAGCTATGAAAACTATCCAGTAAAATTATATCTAAAATTACTATTATCATTTGAAAAATTATTATTACAACACAAATCATAATTATATATTTATTTACGGTTGATAAATTTTATTTCGCCATCATTCGAGTGATCTCTGTAAATCGTTATGGGGCACATCTATTCTTGAATAGATTATTATGTAGGTAGATATGTTAAGCAACCAACTCAGGCATATGAAATATAAATCAAAGTCATAATAAGTATTTACTAAATACTTCATTCTCCTTACAACATTCGCAGAATAAAAAAAATCTTTGAATACATTCGAGCCATTATACCAAAGTATGATACCTACCTTTAATACTTCTCTTATCTGGATCACATCGGTCGCCTCTGACACATGTTTCCAAATCGTCTTTTGAAACACATATAAAGAGATAACTTGCCAGCTATAAGGACCGGCACTTGACCTACTTGACTTTTAAAAAGTTATTTTTAATCAAAGTCTCGTACGGAATTTTATGCATTTTAAGCATGCGTCTTTACATACATAATCAGCTCATGTCATTATAAAGCAGCGACTTGCTAAAAGGAAAATAATAATGGCCCCACTAATCTTCACATTATTTAGCCCTTAAACTTCTACTTAACTTTCGATGATGTATAATGTGACTTATGGAGTTACGATAACGCACTATTGCGTAACTGCAATCAACACGCTTCATAACACTGGACACAAGTGGGCGGACACTGGTACACATTCAGCGGTGGGCCAGAGTGAATTAATGACGTTACAACCGTGATTATGTAGTACATTACTGATATTTTGATACTAATTGGGCATATATTTCTCTGATACTATTTCGACATATATTTTACCTGCACATTTGTACTTAAAATGCACAGAAAGTTCGTGAAAAAATAATGTCAACCATAATAGTAAAAATTATAACAGTTAAAAAATAAAACGACGAAAAAACCGTGTCGCTAGACTGAAGTTTTCCTCCGCTACACTGCACTAAGCTTTCTGTGGTAGCTGTACTTAAGTGGACCGTTTCCCGGCCTTACGCTGAAGTGGTAGTTTGCACTGAAGAAAACCCTTAGCTAAATATAAAACGCCTACGAGGCGAAGAAAACTCAGAATTTACATATAATACATAACATGAAATGTTATTGCACTATTTTCATTCCCACTTCCTCAATGTGTAGGTTTCTGTTTTTGTTTGACATAATATTATACGTAAGGAAGGTTGTAAAAACAAATTTGTAGGTACCTAGGCTTTTTACATCCTGCGATTTTAAATAAAACTAATAATTATAGAAATATAATAATTATTCTTATTATGGATACCTCATGTTAACAGGTCTCTGAAGCCTGTAAAAGACTGTATCTGATATCATACAAGACTGCAGCTTTTATAAATACTATCCATTATAGATGTACTTATATAAAGTTTAAGTTGAAACCGTTATATAAACAGTTTTAGCAACACAAATTGGTACAAAAATGTACCCCAAAATAACTCTACCTTCTGTAATATCTCAGAGAATTATGATAGAGTCGTTAAAATAGTAGCTCATTCTTGAAAGTAAATAGTTATGATTCGCTAAAAAATTATGACACTTTTCGTTAAATTCTTAACAACCCTTTTTAAATCGATTAGGGTCCAATACATCATTGACAACTATTACGTTCGGGTAAGCTTGAATGGTTTATGCAAAGGCGATGAAGTGTGACAAGGACTCTACACTCTGACAACTATAGAGGTCGAAGCTATTACACAGTATGGGAGCAGTTAAACGGGCTACAAAAGGAAGCGTGTCCAATCAATTGGAAGACGCTCGGTACGCGCGGGTGAACTTTGCTCCACGAGGAGGAGACTTGTTTAAAATAGATGCTGCTCTTTATATGAGTATACTTTTTGTATAGCCATCGGAAAAGATCGTACAACAGTGGTGACATTCCAGAAATCTTAAAATAAATTGTACCTTGCTAACAAATAGTAATAACTTACTGAAATATAAATAGAGAACAATTTTCGAGTGTTTTCTTCATAATAGATATTTACCGTAACTGATATTCATCCGAGATTATATCATATAATATATTAAATCAATGATTATATAATATTATTAAACCGATTTTTGATTGATGGCAGAAATAATATTTACGTATCGCTTCTACATTTTGTTTGTAAGTAACAACAAATGCATTTTCAATTGTTACGTATCAATTCATCAGAATCAGACTGCAGACGTCTAAGGCTGGACATAGGCTTCCCCCAAACATAGCCACAACTCACGGTCTTGTGCTTTTTGGATCAATCGATATAAAATACATAGCTATAATTTTATCATACTGTAAATTCAATAACATTCATAAATTACCTAGGGATTTGATCCACAGTAAAGAGAACTGCAAGTCTCTAAAGGACTCCCGTTTATTGAGTAAGATTGCGCACTAACAATAAATTTCGTTAAGCCTGACGAGGCTTTGGCGAGATCTCATTTTATGGCTTATCGGACGCAGAAGTTTTAAACCATTCGATTTATTCGTCCGTCTTTATTGTCTTACTGGGACTAATGTCTTTACCAAGTGATAGCAAGCTAATTTAAATATAACTATACGATAACCAAGAATAGGACAGTACCTAACTACGTTAAAATGAGTTCACAACTTTTAACATAATAAATATCCTTCTGTAACCAGCCAGTTAAATAGAAATCCAATCCAAAATATGGATGTAGATTTTGAAAAAGAAACACCGACATTACTCGTACGGGGTATTTTAGACGTTAGGTAATTTATCACTTTCTATGATAATTCCAAATATGTCAGTAGGAACAGAGATGAAAGATAAAATAATTAAACGCGTCACGAATAGAAGGAAAGCATGTTTAATACATAACATAGATCAGCTATATAATGCATTACATTGTATGAGCGGAGGTAGAAGATAGTTATGCAATTTTAATACACGTAACTAGGTTATCATCCAGTGCGCAGGGAGGGCTGCGGTTTGCGCCATCGGAAGTGCCATAACGTCTTTGTGCGCATGGACCAAGCTCTATTGAGACCGATGATGACAATTGAATGATCCGGGGTCAGAACTAATTTCCTTCGTTTATGCGGAACACTAGATAGAATTGTAAAAATCAATAGCTACGTACCTTACATTACGATCAGGTTTAGGTTTTAAAGATCACCTTATGTAATAGTACTTTGGCTCTATTAAGTATTTTATACGTTAAAATACTACTTTTAAAAGAACGAAAAAATATTAAGTGACGCTTATTAGGATATTATTAAATTGATCCAGATTAATTGTCTTGTCTTTTTTAACGGAGATTAAAAATCTGGCGAAAGGAAAATATTCTGTTCTTGACTGCCGACGTACTCCAGTTTATCACACAAATGAAGCAAAAGGCCCAAAGTCATCTAGTTAAGTAATTGTTCAATCGTCTGGAATGTTGTTATATAAATCCCCTTTATCTCTAATGCTGACCGTATTTTGGTACCTATTGCTATTTATCGGAGACGCTTCAATTTTATTTTGACCCTTGACTAATTTTTGATATTAAAATTTTATGGTGTTAATCTCAACTTTTATTTAAGCGGTCAATGCCCCAAAATCAGGAGCGGATTACCGAACATTGTACATATCCTAATAGGTTTTGACGTATATAATTAGACAATCGTTGCAATTCAATTCTTACTGAAAAAAAGTAACTTCTCTTTAATAGGTATATAAAACAACATTTACATAGCCTAATACACATTAGGGGTTTAGGAATCACAAGTTTTCTTCTTAATGCCAGCGGAAGGAAAAATTTAGGCTTAGAAGAACGTTACTGTGCTCATTAAAGAATAATTGAATAATTTGCCTTCTAGCGTTATGTAATGTAGGACCTAAACCTGAATAAGATACATGCATAAGTATAACTGATAGCAATTAACCATTCTGTTTACCCTCTTTGTAACACCGTTGCTTGATCTTATACCCTTTAATCAACTGTGTTCAAAATTTTAATTTTCCGCTCGTGAATAAAATTATCCTGCTATAATAAAAAATCTGATTTAATGTAGAATTTCAAAAGAATGGCGCCCGACAGCGTTTGCGAGTAGGTTATAACTATGCTAATGGCGGGTAGCCGCACGTTCCCATGCAAATACTGACAGTCCGAGATCATTATCACAGCGACACGTACCTATACATGGTGTGAGATAAGAGTGGACCATCGATGTCAAGGGGGTAAGAGATCACAATACCAATGTATCTCTCAATATCAATTATCATTTAAAAATATGTTTCTCCAATTAGTCCTCTGAACTTATTTTATGTTCCGAATTCGGAATGATGACTATGT